>APFE031423250.1:105898-130112 GCA_000404065.3 Pinus taeda
TGGTGGCAGAAGAGTGGGAAGAGAGTGGTATTGGGGCCTCCACCCCTGATGAGCTGCATTCCACTAAGGTTGCGACTGAGCATAGGATTGAAATGAATGGGTTGTTGGTTGGGCATGATATTGAGATGTGAAGGACCAAGGAGAAGGTGTGGACCAGGAAGGATGAGTAGGGGGGCCCAAGAAGGTATGGAGGTGACTTGGTTGGGGTTGTAGTATGCCTGAGATGTCCCTTGCATCCCCTGTTGGTATGGTCTAGGTCCATGCGGCCTCCTTTGGTTTATGTAATAGATCTATTCAGTGACTCCTTCGGCCCCTTGGTATACAGCTTTAAGTCCAGGCAAGGAAGGGCACTTATTTGTAGAATGATTTTCTTCACGAACTGAACAAACCTCTATAGAGATCAATGGGCATTCATTCCTATGATGCCTCCTGGTGCATCTAGGGAAAAAAATGGCCAAAGGCCTTTCTGCTTCCTCTTGTTTTCTTTTGATATGTAAGGTATCCATTTGCATGGCAAGAGTCTACATCATCTCACTCTTGAAGTCTTCCAACATGTTTCCAAGTTCACCTTTAATGGATGAATTGGAAGAAGAGGTATTGGCTATGGATTGACTCCCCCTACCTTTCTTTCTGGCTGCTCTAGTATGGTTTCTAAAAATAGACTTTATCTCCTCATAGGATAGTTGGTAGATGTCTCCCCCAGCTAGTAGATGGAGGGTGTCTAAAAGGTATTCCTGAATTACCCTGAGCAAGACCAACTTCAGAGACTCAAGGTCAAGTGTACACCCGGCCCTTTGTAACTGAGTTGGAACCTCTCTTCATAGTCTTCCATGGACACATCACTTCCTATGGTCATTCGGAAGATTTCTTCTTTAATATCTTTTGACCTACAATAGTCTCGATACTTATTGTTAAAGTTTTGTTGCATCTAATCCCAAGTTGTGATGCTATTGCCAATTAATCCCATGAACCAGCGCAGTGCTGCATCCTTGAGAGTAGAAGGGAACAGTGTCAACTTTTTCTCGTCTTCTACATAGTCATAATTTCGACAAATGACAACAAAATCGAACAAGAATGTGTCAGTATCTTCCATAGTTAGACCATGGAAGTGAGGTAGGGCTGAAGGAATTATATTCTTCATTTTGGTGTCCCCATTGGTCTCCCGAATGGCGAAGGTACCCTCTCTTCTCTCTCCATTTTCCCTAACATTCCAGAGGAATGTTTTCTTCTTCTTCTTCCCCTATAGGTTCTTCAAATATGTCTAGTTCACCTAAAGGCTCTTCTTGATTGCAGCCACCGAAGAAGAGAGAAGGTTGGCTGAGTGAAGCAGTGGGGGTGTTGGGAAAAAATTTTCCTGATTTATCTCTACTCCTACTAGGCATGAAAGGAAATATTTTTGGTTGGTTTTTTTTTGTGTTTCTTTTTCCCCACACTAAAAGTACCTGCAGAAACTGAAATTGTGATTGGACAAAACAAATTGCAACTAGTTGAAATGAACTTGCTAAATGGAAATTTGCAAAATTGAAAAGGAAAGAAAGGAAATGCAGAACTGAAAGAAAAGAAATGACTAGTCTACTTTTGCTGAAATAAACTATTAGTAGAATGTTGCAATAGGAAATACAAGAAAGCAGTAATCACAGAATACTCTGACGCTTCCCTAGCAACAATGCCAAAAAGGTGATGAGCGCCAGTATTGCAACAAGAATGTTGCAACTCTTGGGCTGCCAACTTTACTTTTATCAACCCGTTATTTCATAACAAACTTGGAAGCGTCGGTGCTATATGCACAAGTACTAGTTCTCACTGCAGGTTGTCACTTGGTCAACCAACGAGAGATCACTAGGAGCTCAAGCCAAATTCTATAGATTTCAAAAGAAGCTCTATTTATGATGAAAGGAAAGAAGGATTACTCTACAAATCCTATTCTAACTGCAGAAAGGAGAAAGACAGAATGTAAAGCAAAACCTAGTAAACCCTAATTAACAAGCTAATTCTACTTTTTCCAAAAACACTATGAAAACCATGAAATAAGTGCCATTAACTATTCAAGGAAGTAAACAACATCTAACCATGCTATTTCTGGAAGTAAATAAGCAAAAAACATATACTTGGATTTGTATGTGTTTTTATGTGAATTTAACATGCATCTAATTTATTGTGTGTGAGTGTGGCAGTGAACATGTGGCGTTAAAGGGAGGTTTTGGAGCTTGGGAGGATGTAGGATGATTTGGATGGATCCTAGGAGGTCTTAGGTGGCCTTGTAGAGGCTTTCCCACACTCGGCCTTCAAAAGAAAGCCTACAGGAAAAACCACAGGAGGACACAGGAAAGCTACAGGAGGAAAATAGGGAAACTATAAGAGTTCTACAGGAGGAGGCAGAGAGAAATTTCCGCTGTTTTGAGGGTGTGAGAGTGGTTGCAAAAGGTGGATGAAGGTTGGAATGAGGTGTTAGGGCACCTAATGTCTACCATGAGTCACCAGGAGAGAGAAAGATGATTGGGTTTGCTCAAGGAGAGAGGAAGAAGTTATATGAAAAATGAAGGAAACTAGGGCAGAATTGAGGTGAGGTTTGGGAGACCTATAGGGCATGGATCAGATGGAGGGTGTGATTACTGGTAAGCTGGCCTACTAGTTGAAGAGATCTGTTGCATAGAAACTAACAGTCAACCAAGAAAATCAAGGAACCAATGAAATGAGTGCATCCTAGGAAAACATAGTTTTGCATTAAAATGGCCTAAACTATGATGTGTAGAAGGAAATGTTGGTAAACGCTGCAAGAAAGGAAAGCATGAAAGAGGAATTTTGAAAATCAGGAAGTGAACATGATTAAGAAGATCTAAAGCAAATCACAACTGGAATATCAACCTACTAGAGAGCTGCAAACACTAGAAGTCCTAGGAATGAGGAAAATTTGTGTTTTTGGGGAAGCAAGAGAGTCTTTGCCTCAAATCATGGTCCCAGATGGAGGAAGAGAGGCCAAGGCACTGTTACTAGCCTTTTGAATCTTTTCTGATCACTACTTAACCTGCTACAGAAAGCATAAATGGAAGCAAGCTACTAAATCATCGAAAGCAACCTATTCTTAACCATAAGGGAAATACATTTAATAACAAATTAATCTACAAACTGAAGTAAAGCATACAAATAAAATTAAATATGAGATTGGCTGCTTGGATTGGGTCCTAACCCAAGAGCTTCAGCCCTCTAAAGTAACTCAGTGCTAGCTCAAAAAGGATTCCATCTTCATTATCAAAAAATAGCAAGATTACATGAAACTGCCACCAAATAGTAAACTTGAAATTTTAGCAGAGTTTGCATAAGCAAAAAATTCTGACCCTTGTGAGGCCCTAGGCCTCTCTACTTATACATTTGAAGCTACCAATAGCTTCCTTAAAATTAGGGAGGCTTGGCTCCCAAAACTCGAGATAACTATCAACCATCTTCCACTTGCTCGGTTGCCTTCTAGTGCATGATTCGACTACTTGTACTCCGAGCTGAATGGGGAATTCGAAGTGAGGAGTAATAAATGAGGGGGATTCTAGTCCTCTCCTCTGTCTACTTTGATTTATTGCTGCAATTTGACCACTGGATCCTTGAATTTGACCTCGAAATCCATCAATAATCTGCATTAAATACATGTTAGACCACATGGCATAATAACTAACTCAACTCACCCTATAAGCATAAATATAATCAGAAAATCATACAACAAGCTAAGAGAATGGTTGATTTGACTTTGTTAGGAGGTAAAATGAGCCCATATAATTACCCATTTATGAGGCCCATCAGCGCCTTCAGGGGCATCCCCTACAATCAGCGCCTGTGCGGTCTCTTCGGTGGTCATCTCTGTAATTTCCATAACATCCTTAGATGTTGCCATCATGTACGAATAGAAATCCATCGCTCGCATACTCATGGGTTCAATCAACACTCTGTACAGGTCAAACAAGGCTCTACTCAGGCTATGCGGGGTATACAACTGCTCAATTCACAAAAAGCCAATCGTTGTTTGTTGGGAAACCCTTTGTAATTTATAGTGCTTTTTGAATTTGAATTCGATCGTTCCCCCCAAATCCAATTCATTAATGCTTCCTTGGCGGCAGATTTTCCCAAATCCTGCCCATAAATCGCATCTTAAATTCCTGTTGCCTACTCCATTTAGTCTCAAGTTGAGCATCACATCGTGAATAGTGACTCCAACAATCACTTTCTGTCCAACCCGCATGGCAGTGCATCCCCCCTTGCGCGGTTGTGGACCTTGTGACTCTTTGCTTCCACGCACAACTCCAACATCGCATAGCTCTTAGGCAAAATAGCTTATAGTCCCGCGCCTCATTTCAACTACCTAGGGCGCTAAGACTGTACTTCCCTTGGCTAGTCAGGTGGTCGCGCCACCTGTATATGATTTCATCTGGTCATTCATCACTCTTCTTGGAAAATACCCACCTTTTATTGTTACTGACGATGTCACGCACTTTATCATCTGCAACGCACCACCTTGGTTGATTCACTTAGTAATGTGCGGTCAAGGCCAAGGCATCAGACTGATTAATTCACAGCGATAGCCCTCAAACTTGTCAGCATCATCGTCCGCACCTTTTTTTATCACTCGGGTCTTCTTATCAATAAAATCTTCCTTTATCTCGTCCTCCAGTGTTTTGACTTTTGTTTCTACTAGAGCGCTTTTCTTCCTTAATCGCACCCTTTCTTTCTCAAGTCCTTGGAACCTAAAACTTTCCTGTTGGATTTCTTCTTCCAAGGTTTCACGAAGCATCGTATCTATCGGTGCTACCATACATGGACTATGCATTTCATTCTCTACAGGGCTTACATCATTCACTTCATACTCCAGCCTCGGCAATGCCTGTGTCGTCGGGTTTGTGCACACGGTCCTATAAGCCCATAGAACCGCTAGTACGTGCAGGTCCCAGTCAATCTTCTTCGCATTTTGGACCTTTTTCCAGTGCTTCGCACACTTTGTTAAAGGATTTTGCATGGATAACCTTCTACGCACTTGGTCTTTCCATACTCTATGGTTCCTACCGAAGGGGTTTTTCCTGTCATTTCCTTGCTTGCACCTGCTTGCTGACTGTGTCTCCTAACGCAAAGACTGTGTGCATCCGCGTAGGTTTCGCAGCATATGCCTACATCCATTTGGATAGGTGGGTGTGCGGACCATTTTTTCCATCAATCTTGTCTGTTAATCACATCTGAGGCTTCCCAAACCACATACGCATCATCCTTCTACATTCATGCTAGTCCTCAAAACCTCTTCGGCGCGTACCCCACCACCTTGCGAGCGTAGCGCGCAGTACCCATTTCAAAGCTCTGAAACGTTGTTGTTCTGGAACCTCACTTTCAAATCTGTTTAGGAATTCATCTACTTCACTTAACCCATCATATATAGGTAGATCCCTCACCTCCGTTGATACGTAGCGCATTGATCCCATCATCATGTTACAGTTCAGTGTGGTTACCCCATGTAACCGGTTCTTCCATCGTTCTATTTCCTCGTCCAAATCCAAAGTGCAGGAGCTTTCGTGCTCCCATGAGATTCATCCATCTGTGGTCGGATTCTCCTAATCTTGCTCTCATGCAGTTATCTTGTAGATGCAGTCCAAGTCATCATCACTGTCGCAGTCACGCACCGACTCCGTGTAGCGCGATCCTTCTGCACGGTCTAAAGGTACAACCACGCGCAAAGACTTTTTCTCAAAAATCATCTTTCGTTTCTTCAAATTTATCACCCCATTCATGTTAGTGGCCCAATCTATTCCTAATAGTGCGGGGTAGGGATTGATGTCATCAACAAACTCTATCACTTCTAAATCTACTAACACACTTGCTCCTTCGATATCTACTGTGATTCCCTGCAATCTCCCCATAGGTAGGATCTTTTACTGGTTCGCCATTCGCAGTTGGATAGGAGACCATTGAAGTGTAGGCCTTCCCATGCACTCCCATGTCTGCTTCGGCAGGACGTTTGTGTCCGATCCTAGATCCAAAATCACTTGGTCCATCTCATATTCTCCAATCTACGTGGTCAATCTCATCTCCCTTCCCATTCACATCTTGTGCTTTCCGAGCTTCCGTACTATGCGTGGTTCTCCTTGCATGGTCCTAGCGCATCTATTTATGAGTTCTTGCAGCCCCTTTATAGCCTTGTTGTCACAAGACAGCGTCATGCGTGTTTCTAGGAATGTGGTGAGCATCGATGGGTCTATTTCTAGCTCCAACCTATCTTTACTTCCTGAAGTGGAGGCATCAACGAAGCTCCTCTTAGCTTCCATGAAGGTCTCCTTAACGTGCTCGAAATCAAATTTTGGTTCCTTCATTGGAGCCTTGCGAACCCAAGTACTTTCTTCAAGCTTCTTGCCTTTGTCATCCCTTGTCGTAATTCCACTTCGGAGCACAATATTTACATTAGGGTCTTCCTCGCGTGGCTCAGACCTCATCATTTTGCAGGTTTTGAGTTAGGGGAGGTCGGAGTGCTCCTTTATCGCGAAATTGTGTTATTAGTGTGGGACAATCCTCCGTCTCATGATCAAACAATGTACAATACAAACATCATGGTCGTATTGGATTTTTACAATCACGGGCATAATGTCCTAGTCCTCCTCCACCTCGGCCTTGTCTGCGCCCCTGAAATACGGTTTATGCCATCCCTGTGTTCTGGTCAAGGGGTCGTGTTTCGGCTTGAACTCTGTAGGTAGGAGTCTGATCCATCATCAGATCATAACTTCTATAGGTGTGCTCATCATGTCCCCCTGATCTACAGAAATTACAGAACAACTGCTGTGAATTTTGTGTGTACTTCTGCAATAAATGGCAGTTATCTGTAGCATGCTTTCCTCCTATCTAACAAATTACACACCATAATGCAAGCATTGCACTCGGTCCTGCTTGTGCCTCCACTCTCAATGGAATTTGCCCTCCTCCCACGAGGTAATTCGCGAACATCGGTCAGTGGTCCTTGTCATGTCCCTAGCCCTTGCACTTTACGCACCATATCTCATCGCTCACCTCTAGGCAGGTTGTCATGTCTTGCTTCAAACTCTGCATCTCAAGGCACAAGTTTTTCAACTACGCGTGAATCTGCTGAACTCCTAGGTTGTGATCTTGTATCAGGGTCTCGTGCAATCTCATCGCGACCTCTAAGGCCTCAACCTGAGTGGTTAGCCTCTGTTGTGCCTAGGTAAGGTTCATTTCCCTCTCCTAGGGTTTTGAAGGTAATTTCTCTTAGATGGTCAAATCATCAACAAAACTTATATCCTGATATTTATACACCTTCCCCTATCCTTAATGTACCTTATTAAACACTTCCCATCACTAAGATCCCCCAAATTCCTCATTTTTCCACAAACCCTAGTTTCTTGCTACAACTTGACAATTTTCTAGGCTAGGCCTGTGTTCTGCCCTTTTGGACCCCTTCTCCTCACTCAATCTTTGAAATTCCACTTTCCCCTACTTCCTAACATCCCTCCCTACTTCCCAAAATTTCCTCAAGAATTTAGAAGTCCCTTATCCCCTTCATTTCCCTTCATTTCGACAAATACCTTGTTTCACACATCGAGGTAGGTTTTACTCAAATGATGTTTATGAGCAAGGAAAGATGAATTTTGGAAAAATAAGTGAGGTTTTCGTCCAAAATAGGCCAAGGAAGAAAAAAATCCTTCACTTTTTACACAGGTGTGATGGTTTTATAGAAATGTCAAAAATACAGTTGCCTCAGGAGAATTGATGCACCTCTGAAGTGACCTTGGGACAATCAAGATTTCTCCTAGCTTGGATTGCCTAATGACTTTCTTGATGAGTCAAATCATAACTACACACAAAGCTATTTCCAATGAGCTATCATAACCTCAATTTGGGGTTGAGGAAGACCTTCAAAAGTTGACTGCAACAGCACTCTGCCTTGAGGCAGCCTCATTTTTCACATTTTGACCAGTCTTGGGAGATTTGATTTTTGACAGGGAAAATGAACTCCAAATTGAAAAATTCAAGTTGGGTTAGAAAGTAGACTCAATAAGATTTCCAAAGAGATATCATGTGCTCAATTTGGACACTAGGAACGCCTCCAAAAGTCTCCTACAAAAAGGTGCTACGCATTGAGATGGCGCTACACATTGGTCAGCCCTCTACAGTGTTAAAAATGAACTGGCGTGACGCATTGAGATGGCGCGACGCATTGGGCTAAAAAGCCTGAAATCCATTCAAATTTTCTCCAAAGACTCTCAAATTTCTAAATTCTTCATTTCCAAAGTAAGTTAACATCCCTCCATGACCAGTGAATGAGTTACCTTGGTGTCTATGGTGATTTAATGAGAAAATCAAAACCCTACCTCTTTACATTTCTTGCCAAAAGCAGTTGCATAGAGTTTGCAAATTGTATGTTTTTCTGCTAATTCCACTACTAGCCATTTCTCACTCCCTCACTCCTTCATTCCCTCAATCATTTTCTATCTCTCTTTACATTCTTATCTACCCATTCCACATTTCCCATATCCCTAATCAACTAACCCAAAGTCCCTAATCGCACTATCCCAAACGCTAGTCAAATATCCCCAAAACCCTAATTGCCATCCCAAACCCTAAATATCATCCCCTAAACCCTTTCATTCTCTAAAACCCTACATATAGCATCAAACCCTCCCCTCATCAGTCCCACTCATCCATGGAGCTCAAAAACATGAAGGCAAAATCGGCAAGCTACCAAGAGGAGGAAAATCAAATTGACCGCACTCGAGCAAGAAATTCAAGCTGATCATGAATCTTGGCTTGAGAGAGAAAAATTGCACTTGTAAAGGATGCTAGAGAAGGCAAAAAATGAGAAAACTATGTTGAGGCACATGGCCCATCATTACTTGGCGAGAAACAAGGTGTGCAAAGTAAGAATCAGGAACTTGAAGGCCAAGTTGAAGAAGGCATCGAGGAAGCGAAAAGAGCAAGATAGAATTAAGATCTTGGATGAGGCTTCTTTGTCTCAACACAGCACTTAATGGAGGACATTCAGCCTAAATTTCAAAAAAATTGGGACACTTTTTGCAATTTCTGAATTTTTGGGCCAAAACATAGGTTTCTCTGCCCAATGCGATGCGCCACCTGGCACTCGCTTTTGATGGGGGTCTCTTTTTGATGAAAACTCAGCATCTTTGGATTTTTCATAAAAAAATATGCATGCTCACAAATGACCAAGAAATTGCGACAGGTTTTGAGCCCCCAAAAAGGTCAAAAACACCCCAAAAATGACCTTTTTGCCCCTTTTTGGACACACAGAAAGCAGTGTTGGGAGAACTCTATTTTGGAGGGGAAAATCGAGGCCAAATTCAAAAATTCCACTAGTTTTGGAAAGAAGACAGGTAGACCTTTCCAACAATCACACTTGTGGAAACTTTTGACACCGGGAAGGCCTCTAAAAGCAGCTGCAAAAAGGCACTATGCATAGGGAAATCGGCGCGACGTATTGGGGAAATTTTGCTCAGTTTGACCAAAAATACTCTGTTTTTCGCCTAGTTTCTTGACAGTTTGAATTTTCTCCTTCTAAATGTCAAAATCATGATGTAATTTAATGTAACTTGATGGATCTTGATGTATTTATTCTAAATTTTCACTTATAGAGGTACATTCATCCATGAAAAGGTGGTTTGCAACTGAATGAATCAGTTCCCCAGTTTTTAGAGGCAAGTTGTTCCACTGCCTAATTTTTAGTTCTCAATTTAGAATTTGTTGGAACAGCTCCTAAACTCATGATCTCGACCCCTAGAGGCTAGGATGAGTTGTTTTTTGCCTATATCTTGTGATTTTTCAGTCATTAGCAAAGGTTGGACTTTTGAGAAAGCTTGGAGCTTCATTTTATACATTTTTCAGCAGTTTTGGCTAAGGAATAGACCAAGGTTTGTAGCATTATATGGGATTCATGTGACATTTTGCTTTGATATTGTGTTTCCTTCTGTAAATGTAAGTTTACATGTGTTTTATATATGCCATTCTCTCTCTTGTTTCATCTTAACTAAAACAAACAAGGATAAAGGTATAATCCATTGAAATTGCAGTGCTCTACCTAGGGTTTGCTTAGTTATTTATGTTTTCAGTTGTTTGAAGAGGATCCCTAAGGTTTTCTTTCCCTCTTCAACTCCTTATCTGTCTAAATCTCTCCATTTCATTCAATTTAAAGTATCAAATCAATTGCCTACCTTTCCCCATTGGGATCTCTGTAAAACTGAGCCTCATTCCCCAGACCCAAATCTGCCTTCCCATTTGATCCAAGAAAACATCATCAAACTCAATCAAACCCTTTTGCACACATACCTAGCCTAAAATTAGTCTTCATTCAAGTCATCTAAAGCCTCATTGATCATATTTTGCTGAGATTGACAAGGAGAGAGCCCTCTCCTGACCTGGTAGAGCTAGCTACTAGGTTAAGCGTGGTTTGATGTTATCCTAGGTCTTACCTTTCTCAGCCTGAGGTAGATTTAGGCACTAACATAGTGGTGACCATACTAGGGACGAGCTTATTTATTTTTTAGTGTTTTTGCTTTATAAACTACAGATAGAGCCTGAAGTTATTCCAGGAAGCCTTCAAACTGCACATTGCTTTGCGAGTGCATAAGTAGATAAAAGTTGCTTCAGTCAATCTCCGGTCTAGTCTTATAAGCTGAACATCTGACTTGCAAATTTCCCCAGTAACGTGTATCAAGTTCAGATATGATTGTTGATGGTGGACAACGATCAGACACCGAAAAGGCTGAAATCATTCACCTGGCGATTCCAAATTATTTTCGAGATCAGATCCAAAGACTCCACTGGAGGATGAACCCGACCGGCAAAAACATGAAACGACAATATGGAAAGATCAGGTATTCAAGTTGGAATTTCATCCAAGACATTTTGTTCTTTGTTCTAAATTATTTCTTCTCTTTTCTCGAGAATGTCAAGAAGGCTTTGCAAAGTATATTGTGTTTTAGAAAAGATCTTTGGCCTATACTTGATTCCTTCCCTTTGAAGTTCGTGAATACCAAGGAATTGCATGCCTTTGAGCTTGATCAAGACCCTTTTTTTAAATCTTGTGATGACCATCTTCAAACTAATGAGCCTCAAGAGATCAAGGCTAATTCTATACCTTTTGTACATACCCCTATACCTTGTAAAATTTCAGATCGATACAAGCCTCTGACTTTACCTCCTAAATCCCATGCTTTCCCTAAAAATCATGATCTATATCTACCAAGATTTGATGGTGAATGCGACAATATCACTGTTGAGAGACGTGTATTGAATATTGAGTCCTTTCTTGACCTTTTTGAAGTTGATGAAGAAGATGTTAGTATTAGGCTTTTTTCTCTTTCTTTGCAAGGTAAAGTCAAGAGTTGGTTCAAAACCCTACCTAATGCGAGCATCTCAGATTTCCAGCAGTTTGTCAAAGTTTTCCTCGATAGGTGGGTGGTAAGACAGAACCCTTTCTTGATTATAGAAGAGTATAACCAGCTGAAAAGACAACCAGGGGAGATAGTACAACAATTTTCTGCCAGATTTAACCAAGTTTATTATTCGATGACTGTTAATATAAGACCTCCTCTTGGATCTGCTCTCTTGCACTACCCGAGTGCCTTTGATCCGAAAATGGAGTTTCAGCTGAGGGAAAGGAACCTTGCAACACTTGAAGAGATGTAGAACAGTGTAGTAGATGTAGAGGCTCATTTGCTGATCCGAAGGGAAAAGTTGAGGGAAGAAGAGATGAAAAACATAGATCTGAAGGAATCGACATCTCTAAAGGTAAAGCTTGACATTTTGGTAAGTGCGGTGGAAGAGATGATGCAGAAGATTACCACAAGGAATGAGTATAATGTTCAAGCCCACGGATAGCTAATTCAAGAAGAACAAGTTGCTGATCCAAAACATCTGCTTTCTTATCCTAGTTGTCATAGATCTGATAATGATCATTTTATAGATCATCTTGGAGAAGAGAGATCTGTTGATATGACATGTATGCTTGATGATGTCTTTTATACTGATGATTTGCCTCAATTTGATCAGTACGATGATGATTATGTTCTCCAAACAAAAGATAATCTTATAGACAAACCAACAGCTAGTTTGTGGGAGGAAGAAGTTCACTTTCAGCAGCTCGAATACAATGTTCAGCCATCACATATCAGTTATGGAAATGATGAGTAAAGTGCAGCAAATTTTAAAGTAAGTGAAGGATCTTTGCCTTTTTGTTTTGCTTCGTTTCAGTTCATCAGAGACAATATTCATGCAATCAGAAATCAACTATCAACAAGTCTTGATTTGGACTATCTTGAGGGCAATGAAAACCTTGTTCAAGACTTCTCATATCTAGATTTGCAGCCCCCGAATGCCATTGATTGTCAAGTTGCAGATGAAGACTTGGAAGTTGGCACGTATGATCAAATGATGCAAGATGATTCCATACCATTTTTTTTTGAGTTATTTCAGTTTCTGAAGGGAAAACTACATAGTATATCTTCAAATGAGCAGCCTGTAGAAAGTCATGCAATCTCATTGGAACCAATAGAAAATGGGTTGCAACAGTATTTTCAAGTTTTTCATGATCCAATAGCTGATGTGTTGGAAAATGTCTGTAGTCAAATTCCTTCTCCTATCTATGAGCTTGACAAAAGTATTGATACAAACTTGATCCGGCAGCCGGTTTCTTTGTCATTTTTAGCAGGAGTCTTGTCACAAAGCTCAGATCAAAGTTTGCATTCATGATATGAGAGAAGAGAAGTAATCCATTGGATGAGCTAAGTCCCAGTGTGCATGAATTTCGAGATCCTTATGCAGTGTTTTTGGAGGCGGATAGTTAATCCATAGTATTCAATGGATCTGTTCACAAGTTTTCATGGGAGTTGCCTTTCAGTAGTTCTTTCTTATTGTTCATAAGCAAGCACTTGTGGAGAATTCAAACAGCAGCCGGAATACTTACTTGGTTGCATTGGTTGTTCCATTTCACTTGATCAGGTGATGAATGAAACTATTAGAGTAGGTTTTGATGAATAATCTCTAATTTGAGAATCATTTCCAGTTTTTCAGTTGTGTTTAAGTATCGAGTCAGTTTTTAGTTGAGTGAGAGTCAGTTTGTGTCGTCAAGTTGTCAATTTTCAATCATGCATTTCAGCTTGAGTTTTTGAATCCATAGCCCAATGGATAAGGCACTGGTCTGCTCTCCCAAAGATCTGTCATTCTTGGCACCTCCAAGGAGCTACCATTCCCATTGGAGCCAATGTTAGTGTTAGTATTTGCAGCCTTCCTCTAGTGATCAAACATGCTCTTACAAAGTGATTTTAAGGCGTCAAGGTCAAATTTTGTCATTCCAATGAGTCTTCAAGTAAAATTTGGTCACTAGGTATTAGGTCTAGGGTTTGTTTTCACTCCTTTCAAAGTTATCCAAATGTCGGTCCATGTCACCATTCAGCTGAGTGTACCATCATTCAAAGGGTTGTCATCATCATGTCAAGTTCCACTAGGTCATTTTACACCTTATTCATGCTTCAGTTGTGCCTAGGTAAGGTTCATTTCCCTCTCCTAGGGTTTTGAAGGTAATTTATCTTGGATGGTCAAATCATCAGTAAAACTTATATCTTGATGTTCATACACCTTCCCCTATCCTTAATGTACCTTATTAAACACTTCCCATCACTGAGATCCCCCAAATTCCTCATTTTTCCACAAACCCTAGTTTCTTGCTACAACTTGACAATTTTCTAGGCTAGGCCTGTGTTTTGCCCTTTTGAACCCCTTCCCCTCATTCAATATTTGAAATTCCCCTACTTCTTAACATTCCTCCCTACTTCCCAAAATTTCCTCAAGAATTTAGAAGCCCCTTATCCCCTTCATTTCCCTTCATTTCGACAAATCCCCTGTTCCACACATCGGGGTAGGTTTTACTCAAATGATGTTTCTGAGAAAGGAAAGATGAATTTGGAAAAATGAGAGAGGTTTTTGTCCAAAATAGGCCAAGGAAGAAACACCTCCTTCACGTTTTACACAGGTGTCATGGTTTTAGATAAATGTCAAAAATACAGTTGCCTCAGGAGAATTGATGCACCTCTGACGTGACCTTGGGCAAATCAAGATTTATCCTAGCTTGGTTGGCCTAATGACTTTCTTTATGAGTCAAATAATAACTAGACACAAATAGCTTTCAAATGCGCTATCCTGAGCTCAATTTGGGGTTGCACAAGACCTTCAAAAGTTGACTACAACAGCACTCTGCCTCGAGGCAGCCTCATTTTGCACATTTTGACCAGTCTTGGGAGATTTGATTTTTGACAGGGCAAACGAACTCCAAATTGAAAAATTCAAGTTGGGTTGGAAATGAGACTCAATAATATTTCCAATGATCTATCCCATGCTCAATTTAGACACTAGGAAGGCCTACAAAAAGGCGCTACGCATTGAGATGGTGCTACACATTGGGCAGCCCTCTGCAGTGTTAAAAATGAACTGGCGCGACGCATTGAGATGGCGTGGCGCATTGGGCTAAAAAGCCTGAAATCCATTCAAATTTTCCTCCAAAGACTCTCCAATTGCTAAATTATTCATTTCCCAAGTAAGTTAACATCCCTCCATGACCAATGAATGAGTTACCTTGGTCTTTATGGTGATTTAATGAGAAAATCAAAACCCTACCTCTTTACATTTCTTGCCAAAATCAGTTGCATAGAGTTTGCAACTTGTATGTTTTGCTACTAATTCCAGTACTAGCCATTTCTCACTCCCTCACTCCTTCATTCCCTCAATCATTTTCTTCCTCTCTTTACATTCTTATCTACCCATTCCACATTTCCCATATCCCTAATCAACTAACCCTAAGTCCCTAATCACATTATCCCAAACCCTAGTCAAATATCACCAAAACCCTAATTGCCATCCCAAACCCTAAATATCATCCCCTAAACCCTTTCATTCCCTAAAACCCTATAGCTAGCATCAAACCCTCCCCTCATAAATCCCACTCATCCATGGAGCTCAAAAACATGAAGACAAAATCGACAAGCTGCCAAGAGGAGGAAAATCAAATTGACCACACTTGAGCAAGAAATTCAAGTTGATCGTGAATCTTGGCTTGAGAGAACAAAATTGCACTTAGGAAAGGATGTTGGAGAAGGCCAACAACATGAAAACTATGTTGGGGCACATGGCCCAGCATTACTTGGTGAGAAACAAGGTGTGCAAAGAAAGAATCAGGAACTTGAAGGCCAAGTTGAATAAGGCATCGAGGAAGCGAAAAGAGAAAGATAGAATTCAGATCTTGGCTGAGGCTTCTTTGGCTCAAAACAACACTTAATGGAGGACACTTAGCAAAAATTTCAAAAAATTTGGGACACATTTTGCAATTTTGGAATTTTTGGGCCAAAACACAAGTTGTTTTGCTCAATGCGCCGCGCCACCTGGCGCTAGCTTTTGATGGGGGTCTCCTTTTGATGAAAAATCAACATTTTTGGATTTTTCATGAAAAAATATGCATGCTCACAAATGGCCAAGAAATTTTGACAGCTTTTGAGTCCCCAAAAAGGTCAAAAACAACCCAAAAATGACCTTTCTACCCCTTTTTGGACACACAGGAAGCAGTGTTGGGAGAACTCAGTTTTGGAGAGGCAAATGGAAGCCAAATTCAAAAATTCCACTTGTTCTGGAAAGTAGACAGACAAACCTTTCCAACAAGAACACTTGGAGTACATTTTGACACCAGAAAGGCCTCCAGAAGAAGCTACAAAAAAGCACTATGCATAGGGAAATCAGTGTGGCGTATTGGGGAAATTTTGTTCAGTTTCACCAAAAATACTCTGTTTTTCGCCTAGTTTCTTGATAGTTTGACTTTTCTCCTTCTAAATGTCAAACTCATGATGTAATTTAATGTAACTTGATGGATCTTGGTGTATTTATGCTAAATTTTCACTCATAGAGGTAGATTCATCCATGAAAAGGTGGTTTGCAACTGAATGAATCAATTCCCTAGTTTTTAGAGGCAAGTTGTTCCACTGCCTAATTTTTAGTTCTCAGTTTAGAATTTGTTGGAACAGCTCCTAAACTCATGAGCTCGACCCCTAGAGGCTAAGATGAGTTGTTTTTTGCCTATATCTTGTGATTTTTCAGTCATTAGCAAAGGTTGGACTTTTGAGAAAGCTTGGAGCTTCATTGTATACATTTTTCAGTAGTTTTGGCTAAGGATTAGACCAGGGTTTGCAGCACTCTATGGGATTCATGTGGAATTTTTCTTTGATATTATGTTTCCTTCTATAAATGTAAGTTTAAATGTGTTTTATGTGTGCCATTCTCTCTCTTGTTTCATCTTAACTAAAACAAACAAGGATAAAGGTAGAATCCATTGAAATTGCAGTGCTCTACCTAGGGTTTGCTTAGTTATTTATGTTTTCAGCTATTTGAAGAGGATCCCTAAGGTTTTCTTGCCCTCTTCAACTCCTCATCTGTCTAAAGCTCTCCATTTCATTCAATTTGAAGTATCAAATCAATTGCCTACCTTTCCCCATTGAGATCTCTGCAAAACTGAGCCTCATTCCCCAGAACCAAAATTTGCCTTCCCATTTGAGCCAACAAAACATCATCAAACTCAATCAAACCCTTTTTCACACATACCTAGCCTAAAATAGTCTTCATTCAAGTCATCTCAAGCCTCACTGATCATATTTTGCTGAGATTGACAAGGAGAGAGCCCTCTCCTGACTTGGTAGGGCTAGCTACCAGGTTAAGCGTGGTTTGATGTTATCATAGGTCCTACCTTTCTCAGCCTGAGGTAGATTTAGACACTAACAAGCTTCATGAATTGTGCACTTTAGTCTCTGATCCAACTCCCAAGTTGTCTCACCTAGTATCATTTTGATTTCCTTGAACCCAATGATCGACTGCGCCTCTGACTTTGGCCTACTAAATTCTTTGTTTAGCACAACTTGGATACCTGCAATCCCTTCATTCGGGTTGTCATTGGAATGCTTAATGTACCAAGTCAACGCAGGATCCTGCAGAGTGCTGACCAACATTGCCTTCTTTATATTGTCATTGGTGACTCCTTGCGCTTCCCATATAGCTTTTATCACGAACCAAAACTGGTCTGGATCCTCATTCCCTACTCCCTTGAACACTGAAAACTTTATCGCGCTCGCCATATTTCTTCATGGTGGTGGTGGAGGTGGTATGGGCAAAGATGGAGGTGAAGAGGGTGAAACTAGTGGTGGTGTGGGTGGGGGTGGTATGCGTGGAATTCTCTGCCTTATCAAATTGATTGCACTTCTTAGTGAGACCTGCACGAGCTCTTCTTTGCCCCCTCATTGGGGTGAACTCAAGGGGCTAGTTTCTAGTTCTGTACTACCTTCGTTCCTGTAGATTCTCCCACTTAGCATAGCCCCAAACATCAATTTATTCACATAACCTGTTTTTTACACAGTGGCATTTTAATCTAAGTGTTCAAAGATTTAACGTACTTACCTCACGACCCTTTAAGGAAGCGTCATTCTGCCTCGCGATAGTTGACTGAAGTATCTATCGCAAACTCGGTGATGAATCCTCCTATAATTTGATCAAGCCAGTGATCAACAGCACATGCGATCTTATCCTCCGATGCTTCCAATTTGCACACCGGTTCTGGAGACCACACAATAGGTCTATCGAGCTTACACCTTCCTTGGCTATCTGCTAGCTTCGTGATCCACTCGTATAGCTCAGTAGGGAAAGATGAGAAGCAAATTTCATGGATCTATGTATATAAGTAGTCGTCTAACCACTCTTCCTTTGATAGTCACGGGTTCCTGTTCTCCTGCACCGCGAACTCATGAATCTTCCTATCCAACCAATCTTCAATTCCTTTCTTTATCGGATTCCAGTGATACGACATCAGACATCTCTATGCAGATCCCGGTCCCAACAACTGAACCATTTTTTGGCTAGTTGGGGTCTGACCCGGGTTCGGAGTTAATTAGCCAACAAAAATCCCTATACTACTGGCCCTTTCGGCAACAGTCCGTGGAGCGCAAACTGAGTTCTCACTCGAAGTAGTATGCGGGGGTGCTGGAACCATGTCTTTTCACCCTTGAGATGTCTAAGAGGTTGAACTGGTCCAACTATTAGTCCCTTCTCATAGGTTACTTTGCACACTTCCCAAGCCTTCACGCCCTTATATACTTGCCTTCATGCAGCCCTAACCAAGGGCTGTGGAGCTTCTGTGCTGCTGGAGCAGTGCTCTACACTATTCCCCTGAGTTGCACCTGAGATCTTACTTATATTCCTACGCCTAGTCAATTATCTTCGCGTAAATGGATGTCTTATGTTATATTTATTTATACAACATATTCATGAGAGTTCTCCCAACAAATAAACAGTACACTTGCAATTTAAACCAAATCATACATTAAAACATGAAAAGACACACCGTAATATGGTAAACTTCTCTATTAATTATGTAGAATTTTCCACTGTAGATCACCTGATAATGCAATATACTAAAGCAAAATACTTGATCTACTTATACAAACAAACTTGTGAAAGCTTAATCGATTATGAGCAAGATCAAATAAAACATATAATAAAGAATGAGAAATCAATCACACATGAACACAGAAGAATACTCTGGGGAAAGCCTCAGCTAAAAACCCCAATCTCTGTATTATCATAAAAGTGGAAATATGTCTGGATTACACAAAGCTTTAGCTCACAAGCTATCCATCTCTCAGTACAATCCCTCAATACAGCTCATAGACTGAATAAACACAACATATGCCTTCCTCCAAGCCTCCTATTTCCTTACGCATTTTCTCCTAGGGTCCAATGTTGCCACCTATGTGAATTGGCCTCATCACACACTCATCAAACTCAGAAGTAACTGCTCAATCTCCAAGGAATGAATTCCTTCTGCATGCAAGAGATATCCTCAATGGAATATTCCTACAACTGATAGTACATTGTCCCATCATCTGATCTCAACTGGGTCTCTGACTGAACTGACATGCATGAGTATTTATGAGATAATATCAGTTATCTGAAGTGCAGCAGTTACATGCATGCATGCATTAAACTAACTGAACTCACAAATCAGTTCGACAAAACTATTTGGAACCTATCTAACTGGACTTAACTCAGTTAACTGAGCTAACTAATTACAACTCAAAGTACAAGTCTCCAGATTCCTTTAATCAAGGGATAACTTCCTCACACCAAAGGGGAAACTGTTGCATGTCTTCACATAGACTTCATGTTTGATTTCTACAACTAATTAACTCAAGATGAATTAATTAATTATTTTACAAACAGCTGCTAAGATCAAATTCGAATTTAATTCTCAATTTTAGTTTAGGGACTAACTAAAATTGGAATGTATCCCGAAATGCTATTTATAGCAGTGTTATTTTTAACACTCCCTCTCAACAAGAAAGGGATTATCAGTCAACCCAATCCTGTCTATGTGGAACTCGAACTTGCATTTTTGACAATGCCTTAGTCAAAATATCTTCATCATGTTCCTCAGTCAAAACATACAGCAACAACATGATCCTCTTCACCACATAGTCTCGAAGATGATGATACCGGATATCTATGTGCTTGGACCTGTCATGAAATACTGGATTCTCAGAGAGTTTGATACAAATTTGATTATCGCAATAGATCACAGTTGGATCCATCCTCTTACCAAACAATCCCACTAGAATCTTCCGCATCCAAATGGCCTCGCATGCTGCCTAACTGGCAGCCATGTATTTAGCCTCTGCTAAACTAAGTGCAACTGACCTCTATTTCCTGTTGTACCAGGAAACTACAGCTGAACCAAGGTTGAAGATTCCTCCAGAAGTGCTCTTCTGGTCTGATGGACTCCCTGCCCAATTAGCATTTATGAAGCCCTAAAGCTTCACTCCCTTTGTCCATCTGTACCACAATCCATACAGAGATGTACCTCTGAGGTATCTCAGCACATGCTTCGTTGCCTTCCAAAATAGCTTGGTAAGCTAAACCATACCTTGACTTAGCTGGTTCACCGCAACGCACAAGTCTGGTCGTGTGTTCACTAGATACATCAATGAACCCATAAACTACTGACAAAAAGTAGCAGCTACTACCTCACCTAAAGTAGCATCCTCCTTCCTCTAATTACTAGTTAGAGGAGTCTGCATGGGTTTGCACTTCTCCATGTGGAATTGCCTGAGTATCTCATTGGCATACTTGCCTTGAGACACAAACAATTCCCCATCCTTCTGCCACACTTCCATGCCTAGAAAGTAGTGCATAAGACCCATGTCTTCATCTCGAACTCTCTTGCAAGGTCCTCCTTGCAAGACTTGATCAACTGATCATCACTTGTCAAAATCTAATCATCTATGTAAAGAAAAATGATCAATGGCTTACCTTCTACCATGATGTGGTAAAGGTTCACATCTGCTTCACTCTTAGTGAAGCCCAACACAGTGAAATAGTTTTCGATCCTAGTGTACCAAGCACAAGGTGCTTGCTTCAGCCCGTACAAAGCCCTCTTGAGTCGGCACACATGCGACTCATGATCGAAGGTCTCAAAACCTTATGGTTGCTCACTGTACACCTCTTCCTCAATCTTCCCATTGAGGAACGCAGTCTTCACATCCATCTGATGGATCTTCCAACCCATCTGAGCTAATAGTGCCAACATCGATATGATAGATGAGTACCTTACTACAAGAGAAAAAGTTTCATTGTAGTCGATCCCCTCGACCTATGAGAAACCACGGGAAACAAACCTTGCCTTATGTTTCTCAACACTGCCATCAAATGCCTGCTTTACCTTGTAAATCCATCAGGAACTCACCACTGACTTGTCCTGAGGTCTTGGGACAACATCCCAAACACAGTTCTGAACGATAGAGTCATAATCCTCCACCGTTGCATCAACCCAGACTAGTTGCTGCACTGTTTCCTCAAAAGAAGAAGGTTTGGTCTCTACACACTCCCCAACCAGGGCCATGTAACCAGTGTACCACTCGAATGACCTCCTCTGTCTGCACAGAGAAGATGGTTGTCCCACATTCTCTCACGCATCCATCATCAACCTGTTAGCTTCCCTTGAGCATTTCTGCCCATCTCTAGAAGACTCAGCATAAGTGGATGTCTCCACTCCCGGATCCTCTGCATGTGGTTGCTCCACATCAGTATGAGGCTCCTCCTCCTTAGGAACTAAAAGTTCCTCCTCTACATGCAACTTGGGCTCCCTCTCAAGTGATAATCACATGGCTTTCTGCTCGTCGAACTTCAGAACTCTGTGTTCCACTGTCCTCTGACTGGTAGGCAAGAACACTCGATAGTTGTGGGGTGTATCAGTGTACCCCACAAGCATCCCCAGCTCAGCTATTGGATCTAGCTTCTTCTGGGCATCTTTGGTCACATGGCAATACATCGATGATCCAAAGACCCTGAAGTGACTCACATCTGGTCGCTTCTAGGAAAAGGCTTCCATTGGTGTCTTCATCCCTAGTATATGGTGTAGGCTTATGTTCTGTAAGTATACTGTTGTATTGCATGCCTCAGCCCACAAATGAAGTGGTAGGCTTTGGTCATCCAACATCACTCGAGCTGCTCCCACAATCGATTTGTTCTTCCTTTTGACCACCCCATTTTGTTGTGGGATATGGGGTGTCATCAACTCCCGTTTAATTCCTTCTGTTGTGCAGAAGTCCTTAAACTGTTGGAAGACATACTCTCCACCATTGTTGCTATGCAAGGCTTTTATTTTCTTTCCAGATTCTTTCTCTGCCAAGGCTTTAAACTCACAAAAACTTGAGAAGGTCTAATCCTTCTTCTACATAAAGTAGATCCAACATCTACAAGAAAAATCATTAATGAAAATAATGTAGTACCTTTGTTCAGCAGTGGAGACTATAGAGAATGGTCCACACACATCTGTGTGAACTCACTCTAGGATTTCTCCAGCTCTACTGTCTCGATCCTGAAAGGAATATTTCATATACTTACCCAAGGTACAACCTTTTCATGTATCCATCTACTCTATTTTTCCCTTGGGAAGTCCAGTAGAAATCTGTTGCATGATCTTCAAGGCCCCATGGTGCAAGTGGCCCAATCTTCTATGCCATAGCTCGCCAACATCTTAGCTTTGCACCACCTCTGCTTTGGAACTCAATGTAGCATAGTCGTCTACCTCCATCTTGTAGAGATTCTTAACTCAAATCGCAATCCTCTTGGTTTGTCCAGTGTCGATATACCTTAGGAATACCTTTCCTTTACTAAAGACTACATCATAGCCTTTGTCTTCCAGCATAGCAACGGAAACAAGATTCTTCTTCAGGCCCGGTACATACTTTACATCAGTGAGGGTGAGAGGAGCTCCATGCTCCCTCTGAAACACAACCATACATTCACCTAAAACATGGTACTTTCCATCATCGCCCATCTCGATCCGCATCTAGAGATCCTTCTCCTCCAAGGTACTGAAAAGATTCTTGTCACCGGACATGTGGAAAGAGGCTCCACTGTCCAGGTACCAAACACATCCCACCATGGATGAAACCATGCATGCGATGAGAGAGACATCCAATTCAAACTGTGAGGCCAGTGCCTCACCATCTGATCCCTTCAAGGATCCCTTCTTGGATTTCTTCTGTGGACAATTCATAGCATAATGGCCCACCTCATGACAATGAAAGCATCGCACTTTCGATTTTTCAAACTTCTTCCCACCATGGGAAGAACTGGATTTGGGATGGGATGCCTTCCCTTTCCCTTTCCTTGCCTTACTTGCTAAGGCTATATTTTCTTAAACATCTTGCTTTGATGAAGATCCATCTCCGGTGCTTCTTCTTATCTCCTCATGCATCAGATCTGACCAAAGTCATTCACAATCTGGCAGTTTCTCTCTTCCATTTACCGAGTCTTGGTAACTATGCCAGCTCTTAGGAAGATCGAGGAGAGCAAGACTCACCATGTCATCATCAGTTGTCATGATCCCTACACTTCCAAGCTCATCCCTACAGGTGGTGAGCTTGTTCAGATATGTAGAGATCATGTCGCCCTTTTCACACTTGATTTTTTGAAGCTTGTCTTTCAGTACCAGCTTCCTCTAATCATTGTTGTTCTGATATACATCTTTCAATGTTTTCCACAATTGAAAATGGTGTCTCCCTCCCATGGAGGCTCGAGACAATGTGGTCTTGAACTGCCTCCAGGAGGATTCTCCTCGCTCTAGCCACACATTTCTTCTATTCTGCCAATTTTGTAGCATTAGTCGTTGCTGGCTTGGGGACTTCTTGATCAATGAAGTCCTTTAGACCGTTGTCCTCTAATACTGCTTCCATGTGATCCTTCCAGGCTATATAATTCGAGCTACCATCAAGAGCATACTCGAGTCTTAAACCGTTGAATGCCATTGGTGAAATTTGAGATGTGATAAGAATTTGAATTCTATAATCAGGAACTTCAAACTTCAAACTTCTCCCTTATTTGTATATTTTTCTTCTCTTTGATCACCTTTTCTCTTATACCTTGTATAATTTCCCATTGTAGATCACCTGATAATGCAATATACTAAAGAAAAATACTTGATCTACTTCTACAAACAAACTTGCGGAAGTTGAATCAATTATGAGCAAGATCAAATAGAACACATATAATAGAGAATGAGAAATCAATCACACATGAACATAGAATAATACTCTGGGGAAAGCCTCAGCTAAAAACCCTGATCTTTGTATCATCATACAAGTGGAAATATGTCTGGAATACACAAAGCTTGAGCTCACAAGCTATCCAGCTCTTAGTACAATCCCTCAATACAGCTCGCAGACTATATAGACACAACATATGCCTTCCTCCAATCCTCCAAGCCTCCTATTTCCTTACGCAGTTTCTCCTAGGGTCCAATGTTGCCACCTGTGTGAATTGGCCTCATCATACACTCATCAAACTCAAAAGTAACTGCGCAATATCCAAGGAATGAATTCCTTCTACATGCAAAAGATATCCTCAATGGAATATTCCTACAACTGATAGTACGTTGTCCCATCATCTAATCTCAACTAGGTCTCTGACTGAACTGACATGCATGAGTTATTTATGAGAGAATATTTAATTATCTGAAGTGCAACAGTTACATGCATGCATGCATTAACTAACTAAACTCACAATCAGTTCCACAAACTATTGGAACTAATCTAACTGGACTTAACTTAGTTAACTGAGCTAACTAATTACAACTCATCCTGATCTCCTT
>APFE031423254.1:3547-77048 GCA_000404065.3 Pinus taeda
AGGTTATTTAGAACTCATGTGCCTTAGCCTCTCCACCAATTTTCATGGCTAGAGAACATCCAATGCTACCAAAAACTAATAGACTCCGTGACAAAGAAATTCATGACATCAAAGGAAGCTGTTCTTCAAGCAACTAGTTGTCCCATCATCTCCACCTGAGGAGCTGCTGTAGGTCCCTAATTAAGAGGGAGCCTGGAAACAAGTTTCTCACTTGAAAGAAACATGGAAATTCCGAACCCAAGAGGGAGCTTAGGTACATTCCTTCTGTAGGAATGAGTACATTCCTTTATTGAAATTGATATGTCCTCCCTAATTGATAGGGAGAGATAGACACATCATTCTGGTCTTCACTTGGGAAGACATAATGGAGGATTGGGTAAACATCTGGCATTCGATGCTTTTTGAGGATGAGATAGGGCATCCAAGATAAGAGTAGTCGTAGTGGACCGATATTCTTTGAGGATTGGGAATCCAAGATTAGAATAGTCCTGGTGGAACACACCCTAAGAACCCGAGTGGGGTATGTTCTAGGAGAGACAATGATTAGGGTGTCTATAAATCATTGGTCTCTCCAGCACTGAGCTCAGATCTTGTGGAGAGATAGAGCTGTTAGTCAAGGCCTTGCTATGTGACAACGTTGGTTGATATGATGCTATACAAATGGGTTACCAATCCGATTCTTCTTATGAGAAATTCATCAAATTGAGAATGACCAAGTACTATTATGAATACCTCCCTAGTTAAGAGGGAGTGTTGAAAAGTGTAACTAGGTTCGGTCTTCATAATGACATGTAATTTTGATTTTATGTAATAGATGAAAAGAAGAAAAATAAAATTATTGTAATGCTTGCATCATGGGTTTCATGAGCAATAGATTTTATTTTAGTTAAGGCTCCCATTGAGAGCCCTTAGGGATAGTGTCATCTAGTCATAAAAGTCTAAAGAGTCATTGTCATGTAATGAAGGCATGTTACACATTGTAAGGAGTCAAATTTGTCTCGTAAGTCACCCTCCAGGACCTTGTCACTAGCCCTCACTCAAGTCGGCCTACAACAAAGGGATAAATCTAGAAGATGAAGTCGACCTACTCCAAGAGATCACGTCGACCTAAACAGGGATGACCAACGACTATATATACTAGTGCCTGACCTCATTTGGAGACATTCAATTCGGTAAAGCAAGTCTCTCATAACAAGTGCGCAATTCATCCTAGAAAGAGGATTAAGGCCAGGGAGGAATGAAGGAAGCATAGCGAAGGAGAGGGTCATCATTGTGGACTGTTTTGGGCTAAGTCTATGCTCACATGTGCGAGAATTATAGGTCCGAAGTAGGCAAGGGAAGATTGAAGATTGCAGTCACATAAAGGTGACCTTGTTTGGGTGAAGAGCTTCGCTAAAGGAAGTTGAGTAAGAGAGGAAAGAGTCTCCTTCAAGGAAGAGACTATTAAAGAGGCAAATTTGATCTAGGGTTTGTGTTGTCAAGAAAGGAGTTGCAGAACTACAAGGAGAGGCTGAAACTCTGAAGGAAGCCGAGAAGAGGAAGAAGAAGAGCAACATTGAAGAGGAGGCTTGTGACTTGGTCTTGGAAGGGATCTAGTGTCAAGGGTCTTTGTCATGCTCTTGGTATTCGTCAATTGAAGGTTCTATAAGAAGAATTTGTTTGGGTTTTCCTCTCAAAGAGTGAGGGGCTTTGGCCCTGGCTGACAACCTATATACTGTGTCTCTTGTGTCCTTATTGTTCATGAATTGGTAATTGACTTGATGAAAAGAACACAATAATAACTCAAGAAGAGAAGATCATAATCAAGAAGTAAAATGACTATCACAAGCAGTTATCGTAAGTAGAGAATTCACCTATCTATTGATGCCCTAGGTTTCTCAACATGCTTGATTGAGAATTTTATTAATAGAAATTTTGAGCAATAGATCTCATAAAATACATTCCTGTTTCAATAGAAAACACTCTTGTCTTCCTTGCTTGTTCTGAGCTTGAAACCCTTGCAAGAATTATGATCCTGCTTATTTCTTTCCTTGCCTGGATGAGCTCCGAATTCCTTGCGCTGGTCCAGGAATTATCTCCTATTTTCTAGCGCATGAGGAGCTCCTATTTCTTAGGAATTACCTCCTAAATTTTTGTGCAATCCACGAGGAAAAAAATTAAAAATGCCTTATTTCAAACTCGCATAAGCTTGTACTTCGCTCGTCTTTCTCTCACAAGCTCCACATAGAAATTCGTGCTCAAGAATAATGATACAAATTGTACCTTCGTCCTCCTTATAAGGAAATCAAATTAGCTAATTCTAGCAAGTTCTATTTTTGGAACTCAAACTAGTGATTGATGAGTTAACTGAGTCTAACTGAGTCATGTAACTCGTCTTGCCTCAATTTAGAACTTGATACTCACTCGCTTGCCCTTTTCCAAAGATAACTCGCACTAGAAGACACCAAACTGAGCCTTTCGCTACCACACATAAGTTGAAATGCTTCATAACTCGTCCTATTTTTTAGGAACTCGAGCATGCTAAAGAAGAACTCGTTGTGGTCTCTTTGACTAAGACACAAATCAAAGAAGACCTTCACTCGCTACTTTTCAACATGGGCCCTTGAATTTTATCTAAAAACAATAATTTATGAGTGGAGAAGCTTAATATTCAACCCTAGGGCCATATTAATGCTATGTAATTAATGGTAATGTTAAATTCTTAAAGTAACTTTTTAACATTACCATTAATTATTTCAGGATGTTTGAGAGTGGTTCCAACCTCATTGGATTTCATATGTAGAAAGTATAATTTTAGATCCCACTGAAAATCAAGCAAACTTAATAGTTTTCAGGATTTCAAGATTGGGGGGATTGCAACATTCCCATTGGATTATATCATGTATCAGGGTATGGAACTAACATTTAATCGAGAACACCAAGTCATCTATGTATTTTGATGTTAGTGGCATTGGTTGTTGAACTCCTCTTTCAAGACCCTGGTTAAAATGTACCCATCACTCAAACAAATTCTCAATTTGTTAAGCTTTTTCTATCTTATTATAATGCTTAAAGGGTAATATTGATGATGACAATCTTTATATAGGCAATTATTTTGATGATATGTAGGTATTTGTTGTAGCATGATTTTTTTTGGGCTATAAAGGCGATCTAGAGCCTCTTCGTTGATGTGTTTTTGGTTCAAACATGGACTGCACTCAATGCTATTTTGGTTATATGCACCCTTGCTATATATGTGAGCAACTTCCCATATTTGTGTATAATGGTTTTGATTCACATGGATGCACATGAATATTTATGCATTTTTTGGCCCATCGTTCTTTTTAGTCCCTGGTTTTGGGGTTGATCAGTGCAATGACTGGTCCGGTTTTGATATCACCGGTTCATTGTCCATTGTTCATTTTTAGTTTTAACTTTTGAGTATTTTCTCACTGATGACCTTAGACCGAGTCTTTGACTCGTCACTCTTTACTATTTTTGAGTTTGAGTAATTTCAATTTACTATTCCACTCTTTAGACTTTAGTATTTACTATTTTGCTTATTTCTAATAAGATTCTAGAATAGTACGATAAATTTAAATCAATGTATTCTAGAGTGATAAGTGATGAATTTAAATCAATATATACAATATTCTACTATTTCTATTTCATTGAATCATTTATGATGTATGAATCAATGTATTTCATTATTAAATTTGAATTTAAACCATGTTTACAATCTATCTATCTATATGTGTGTGTGTATGTGTGTGAGAGAGATTTATATACATGATGTTCCCTATTCCCCTTGAATTTCCCTAAAATTTGGGGTTGCTCCCACACATCCCCATATGCATCTCCTTTCCCATGCCCCCCCATCTTGAAAACTTGATGGAACCTTGTTTCTTGGGGGTCATGTTGTTGTATCTCTGAGATGATAATGGTCAGCTATCATGTCAGAGCATCTAAGATAATTTGTTTTGGGGGTTTTGTTTTAATTTGGAGGACCAATGAATGAAACAGATGTAACACTGATATGCCTAACCTTTTGAGTAATATTAATATCAAAGCAAAGGGTTGCTATAAAATTTCACACAATGATATAGCTTGTATGGTGGTGTGCAGAAACACAGAAATAATATGATTATCACAGTTTTCAAATTGAAAATTAAATAATCATAAGTATGAAAACCTTTAAACTATGTTCAGAAGGTTTAAGAGAATATGCTTAAGCTTACAAAAGATGCTAATGATTTACTGATTAAGAGGGAATTAATTAAACAAATAGTCCATTAATTCATTCTCTTTCTAGATTATCACTTCAGAAGCTTATAGGAATAGATTGAAACCCAATTATTCTGACCTAGTTATCTCTGTAAGACTTCAAAATATGAAGAAAAATATAATGAGTAATACTGGAAAAACTTATAAGAAACAACACACTATGTAAAACAAAATTCATAATCCTTTGCTTTGTATTAAGGATCCAAAAAATCAAGTACATCAAATGTTTTCAAATGCTTCATCAGGGGTGCAACCCTTTAATAACTCATGAAGAGAGTTATTTATGCAACAGTAGAACTAAGAAAATATTCTAAATTGTTTTTACAAAAATAGATTATTATAAAATCAAAATAAAGGCTGCTAGTTGATCTGGCACTATTTTGATGCTGCGTTGTTGGTGACTATCGCTGAAAAAACTGAAAATTGTTGAAGCTGGCTGACTGTTCCTCCAAACGCTGAACGCTCCTCGATTTTCACGTTGGATGTCATGTTTACTTATGACCTTTCATCTGATACACTTTATCTATATGTCTTTCAACTATATTTCTTTATCTTCCTCCTCTGTTTTATCTTTACTGTGTAAATTGTCTGTTTTAACATTTACTGTGTAAATTTTTTCCTTCTGTTTTGTCTTTGGTTTAAACTCGATTTTCTGTTTGTACACAAAACTCCTGCTAAATGAAGTCTTTTGAATACATTTCTTGAAAATCTGGAACAAATAGGTTTTTAACTAGTATAAAAACTGTTTGCCCAGGTCTTTTGTGATCACTTGCAAAAATAAACCAATAGTTAATAAAAACACAGGTTGGCAGGGAGGTGATAATGGCTTTAGGGAACATGAAAGTGTGTGGATGGAGTCCTGGCAGTGTTTGGAAGGTAATCAGAGGTCAAATTGGGTTGCAAAGGTTCAAGGTGGCACAGGAAGGGTTAGGCAGCCTTTAGTGAAAAAACGAGCGAAAAGAGTGAAAACGAGGGTCTTTTGCGTTTTAACGGGTAATGTTTAAAATTTGGCGCGAAAATCGATAAATGAACAGTGGATGGTTTCGGCCTAAGCGGGGAGGCGGTGTTAAGGTTCATCGCACTGCTTTTGGCCGTTAGGTGGTTTTTTCATGAGAGCACGCGAGTTAACGTAAAGCTACCACGTAATTGAAAGGGGCCCAAGCAAAACCACGAATCTCGCGTGCTTTTGGGATTTTAACTGTTGGACATCTGGAGTGCGGGATATGGATGTGGGTTGTTGGATTTTGAAGCAGATGATCAGAGGGCTGTCGCGCAATCAAGATGCATAAAGGGAAATTGAGCGGAGATTAGTGGGGCTCGGGGGATAATTACAAAGAATTGTAATTATTTCATAATATAAAGCGGGGTTAAAAGTATAATGTGCAGGTTCAATACAGTGGGACAAGGGTTAAAATGCGGCGGGGTTTGTTAACCACACCAAGGGGGGTGGGTTAAAAGGTTTTTTATCGGGAAAATGGTGAATTGCGGAGTTAATTAAAATAAAGTGGGGGGAGACAAAACTTAGGGTAAAGGGTTTTATGGGTTTTTAGGGAAATTACAAGGGGAAAGTGATTTTTTCAATGGAGATAGGGTTTCACACTAGGGAAAAGGGGTTTTGGGTAGGGAAATGACCTTTAGAGGGTAATTTGCTAGGAAGATGTGTGAAACCAAAGGGCAAGGGTGAAAATGAAGGGAAAATGGTATTTTCATAAGAAATGATGGGATAATGGGAAATTAGTAAGTATGTAGTGGGGGATGAAACGAAATGAGGGGAAGTTAATCAAATCAGCTAGTGAACATCTTTTCACTTTCATCACTGCTCATGCACATTGAAACATTGGATTAAGCATGATGAATGTGCTTATGCTTCACCAACCTTGTACTTCCGCAACCTTTCTTCTACCTATCCTTTACTTACCCTAACATTTTTTCTTCACTTTATTGTGTGCATTTAAACTAGCAGACCCTTTATTTCTTTTCATGAATAATCTACCTCTATACCTTATTCTCTCCATTGGCTTAGATTAAACTGTTGAGCCAATTTTATTTTCTACCTATGACAGTCAATTTAAAACAAATCCAATTATGATTAAACTATATAATTTGATTAAATAAACTAGTGCGGCATCTAAACAAACTACACACAACTATTATTTTCAAAAGTGAATTAGAGTAAAGTAGTGGCATTTAGATTTGCAACACTTTCAGAGTTTATTGCTTTTTGCTTTTTTCTCTAACCTAACATTTTATTTTTGCCTTCATTTTTTTAGGGCATCTATTCTAGCATTTTCTTTGATATGGACATATTTATAGAAATATTTCCTAACATTTTTATTCATTATTCTTTTTGTCCATACCCTAGCTTAACATTTTAATGAAAAATATTTTCATTTTTTTGGACTAATTTATTTTAACTCACCAAAACCAAAAAATGCTACAACACATGTGATGGCATATATGTGGAGAAAAAGTACTATTATTTTAATCATGGTGCACTTTAGGCCATTCATTGGAGCTTACCATATGGGCACATATGGTAAGGCACCTTGTCATTGTTTAATTTTAGCTGGGGCCAACCCCTTTTACCATGATGTATATGTATTGAAGGGGCACACATGTTGAGGCATATATTATTATTTTAATCATCATATGGAACCACCCTACTTTTATATGAGTTTCCTTCATGTCTTGTTGGTTGGAGAGGTCTATGATGGTTCACATATTTAGATTTTGTGATCAGATTGTTACCCACCAAAATGGGTAACATCATAGGAGAAAACTTTTTCTCCTTTTGTGGATAGCCAACTAGCCAACAACCCAACACATTTGCTCATTCATGATGATAAGCTAGTTCCTCCGCCATTTGCACCAATCATAACATGTCTCACCATTTGATACTCCTCTTGGATGAAGGTGGTCTACCACTCAACAAGGACTCTAATAATTTTGCTATTGAATGATTTTATTTAATGTTTTTGGTATTTAGTATGGATAAAGGGGTGATTTGGATGATTGACCGAGCTTGAATTTAAACTTATTCTCTCACCTTATCGGGGGGTTAATCGTTAGCCTTGGTCTAGTGGGACCTCCCCTAAGGACTTAGGTTTATAGGAGGGGCACTACTTGGAAGACTTGGATTGAAATAGCGTGTCCACTATCCTTTATCATACTAAACACTTTCCATGTCACATTATCTCCTTTGATATCATCTAACTGTCATTGGTTCATTGGGATTTGGCACTCTCTTATCCACATATTTGAGTTGGACTGGAAAACATTGCCTTGGAGGTTGATGCAGCTGAAAGAATGGTCGGGACATAAGTTAACATGTGGGAAAAATCCTAGCATGAGCTCTACCCTCATTAGCCATCATTGGTTCTTGAGCACTTGATGTTCCATGTCATCAAAAGGAACCCTTGCATGTCCAAATCCTAATGAAGGGGAAACTGTCTCATCTTAAATGGTAAAAAAATTCTATATCATAAAGAGCAAGATTTGATCCTTGAGCTATGCACCAAAGTAAAAAACATTATAAAAAAGAAGTAAAAGGCGCACTAGAGCTGTGGAAAAAGTAGGTCGAGAAGGGTAACTCATGCCTCTACGTTTGCTCCCTCCATTACATCTATAGACTAATGATGTGGACTCATATTAGTTGGTCCCTTGACCATGGCATTTGGCCATGAAGTCTTTCCCCTCTATTGCCACCTACTTGCACTAATGCCTATGGATTGAAGGTTTAACCTTGGAAATGCCACCTCCCCATGGGGGCTAGAAGCACCTAGTAGAGTTGACTACGTAGTCTCCCCTACAAAGGTAGGGAATGTTGAATTTGTAACTATGGTCGGTCTTCATAATGTACTTTTGGTCACTTGATATAGTGATATTTATCATTGTAAAACATATTTATAAATGCTCGAGTCAAAGGATTTTTTTTTTGAGTCAAAGTCCCATTGCGACTTTTAAAAGATGCAAATCTGAAATTTTTGATGAAATTTTTGGCTCCAAAAGTGACAAGTCGGCTTCCCTCCAAGTCAAGTCGGCCCTGGCTAAGAGTCATGTCCATTCACCCTAGACAAACTACAATATAAAGGCAACTTGAGCTCCCCATTTGGTAAATTCACATTCCTCTCTCAAGATAGTTTTTGGGCAAGTGAGTGATGGACAAAGAAGGGAAAAGAAGAAGGCCAACTTTTTTCTCTCTCCTCTCTCTCTAGCAATTCACACGTGTGAAGGAATCTCCCTCTCTGTGATTCACAGTTTCTGGGGCAACTGTTGCGGGGGGTCAAAATTTCTTGGGTTACTGGGGCAACTATTGTAGGGTTGAAGTTTTGGGAAACTAGCTCTTTCAAGAGGGCCAAAATTCTAGGAAACTGGCTCTTTCAAGAGGGCCAAAATTCTGGAAGTACAAAATTAAGAGCAAAGTGTAGGATCAGTTTGGGTGACTTGACTTGGAGGACAAGACCAGGTTTGACCATAGGTCTATGTGTGTCTCTCATTGGACAAGAAGGATTTCTCTATTGAAAAGGTTCTGGGTTTTTCCTCATAGTGGCTTTTCCCAGTGGAAACCTTGTCTCTCTTTTGTGCACTGTGATCTCTTTGTTCTACCGTTCTTTATTGTTGAATTTCTAAAGTATAATTGCTAAATGATATATTGGAACAAGTTAGAAGAAGATCTACATCAAAAGTAATTATCAAAATTTCAGAAATATTGTGCTAACCCTAATTGCACTAGAAAATCAACAGGGAACACTTTTATTGGACTTGGTCTAGTTAGATTTTTGAAGGTGGTCTTGGTTTGAAGTATTAATATGCCCTTAAAACTTAAGCATGGTCCACTTAGATGCATTTATAATCTTAGTCCCTAATGAATGGTTGTTTTTACTTGAGTCCGAGATGGTTTTTTGCAGGTGGTCTAGGGCAGCTGAGGCCTTAAGGGCACCTTACTCCACATGATGCCCAGGTCACATTACATTTCCAGATAGCATGATGATTTGGCAGATGCATCATTACCCATTTATGGTAGACTGTTGGGCATTTTGATGACCCGAGCAGTTGATGGATAACCTAGATCACCCCTAGACGCTAGAATGTTGAGCTTCTTTTGCTTATCATGGAGGATTCTTGATGATATTCCAGTAGACCTAATATGCTCCTAGGCTGTTTTTGATATTATTTGATGGGCATGCCTTGATCTAGAGCCCAGATGAGGATGGCCATCCCCTAGGATTATTGAGGAGGGCTTGCTGCACCTAATGGAGCCCCAATGCTGAAGAGAGCGGGCACCATGTTGTCTACTTGGCACCCATGGAGATGACATTGGTAGCCATAGTTGGATTTTGGACACATGGAGTTGCTTTAAGGCTTTATTTGAGGAATTTTCTTCTAATGGAGGATGATCATGATGCTTGGAGACATCTGCAGCCCTTCCATTGCTTTGATGGAGCATTTGGAGTCCTAGGGCATGGCGTCATTCCTTTTTGAAGCTCATGGCTCACATGCGTGGGCCTGTTTTGGCATATTTTGTTGTTGAGCTAGTGGGTTGGCTTGTAACCTAATTTTACTTCATGTCCACTCAAAAATCAAACTTGTGTGGGGGGTTTCATATAAGTAGAGGATCACCTTTCTCACTTTATCATCATCACTTGTATAGAATTTGGTCTCTCTTAAAGAGACTAGACTTGCTCTTTGTGCTTCACTACTCGTGGAGATGTGATCTTATATAAATTTTGGCTATTGGAGACTAATTTTTGCTGTGGAGACATCGTTTTGGGATTGAAACAAGGCATGCTTTTGGATATATTTTGAGTGTTTTTGCTACATATCTTTTATGGTTGTTGTATGAAATGGAATATTGCTAGGGTTCCTATTTTCCTTGTCTAAATGCATACGTTTACATGAAATGCTTGGTAATTATTGCATGCTTTACTCTTGTATCTTTGAGTTCCCTAGAAAACCTCCTAAAGAGCTTTAGTAGCAAACACCCTTCCTTAAGATACCAAGAATGCAAATGAGAAATATTTACAATGTAGGTTTCCTTAGATGAAACGATATACTTCCTCCAAAAGATCCTTGTTCAAGCCTTGATGTCAAGGGTTTGTATATGAAAGATTTAAGCACAAGAGTGAGAGAAACTCTCTACTTAGATCCACGAACAAGGGTATGGATGACCTTAAAAAAGTATATATTTATGGTTTCCCAAGCCTCCAAATTGAGATCCCCTTCAATTTTTTTTAAAAAACCCCTACCCATCTAGCCTCCACAAGAGAAATCTGCGCAAGAGAATGAAGGTGGTGGCTTGATCCATGAATTATGGTGGGTTTTAGCTTCCAAAATGTTTGTCTCCTTGATCTTCAAGCATCCACACTCAAAAATTCTTTGGAAAAATCTCCAAGTTGAACCTTTAATCTTCCTTCAGATTTACGCAAGCATAGAAAAGAAGATCTAAATATATATAAGAGGAATATGTGATTTATATACAAGAGAAATATATGTACAAAATGGTTAGAATATATACATAACAAAATAAGTGCTAACCCAAAGAGTATGAGGACACCTCTACTCTTGGGCGAGCAATTAATAAGCTCTCAAAAAGCTAGATTATTTAGTTAAAGCACATATATAAAGAAGTAAATCTTAAAATTGATGATGTTTGCAAGCTAAAGCAAGGAAACTCCCAAAAAAAAAATCATTTGATAAGCCCTTGAGAGAAGTCGATGTGGGTTCTTCCACTTCTATCCCTTGAGAGTTGGTTCGTTCAACCAAAAACTTACCCAATGCTCAAGATCTGATTCATAAAATTATAGATCTCTACACATTTCCAAAGATATTGTTAAATCCAAAAAGGATTGGACTACACGATAGAAAAGAAGACTAGGGGTTCAATAAAAAACCCACTAGTGCTTCTAGATCTAGAGTGGTTCTCCATTGCAAAAACTTACACAGGATACCTTTCATAAATTAATTCACAAAATGGCAAATGAAAATAACAAGTTATAGATCAAATCGTGTTAGAGCATTAAGCACAAATAAACCAAAAAAATATTACCATAAACGCTGACGAATAACACCACAAAGAATGTGCCTCCAAAGTCTTTCTTTATTAGATTAGAAAATTTCCAGAGATTCGCTTAGCCAAGTAGCTCGATTTTTCAATGTTACAAATGAGAGAGAGCAGGCTCTCTTAAATAGAAAAAAATCATCTCCAAGTGATCCCAAGCTAGGATGTCTTGATCCCGAGGAAAAAACAGCTGGATTTCTCCAAAAATTCTGCAGCCCTTGATTGCCTGCGTAGATCTCTATGAGGGATAGCCGTTTGGTCCAAATGGTAAATGGTTGGAGTGGAAATTAAGTGCCGAAGTAGTAGGAGAACCTTCTTGAACTTACTCCAAATTAAATCTAACCAAAACCTCATCACTTCTTTGGAACTCGAATTATCCCCCTTTTGAAATGCATTTTTTTCTGGACCATTTGTTGAGCCTAACTTCCTTGATTCACGGATCCACGCCCCCTTTTGATTGACTTCACTTCTTGGGAAAGTCCACTTCAGTTTTATTCATTTTCCACTTGGTGAGAATTTTTATTTTCTTCCCATCTTTAATTTTTGGCTAATTATTTGCTAGTTTTTGCCAAAAATTATAAAAATTGCATTTTGAGGGGTAAATAATCTTTTTTCCACCCTCTATGTGTGTCCAAATAAAAATTTGAGGTGTAGAGGTCTAACTTTGAGTACTCATACCCCCTACGTCCTCTATAGACAACACTTATTACATTTTACATCAAGATTTACATAAAAATCCCGTCCATCGAGGAATTTTTAACAATTAAAATTTGTCATTTAGACCCAACCAAATTCCACGAAACTTTAGAGATGATTTAGTATGGTAATATACATTGACTTTAGACACTAGGACTCACCTAAGACTCTACCATCAAGCCGCACTCTAGCTTTGGGGTAAATTTGGGAGAAAAACTTAACCGATTATAAGTGTTGAAAAACACAAATTACAAGCTAAGGAAAAAAAAACTCCCTAGAGTGAACTCACTAGCTAGTAAGTGTTGAAGAAAGTGTAACTAGGTTCGGTCTTCATAAATGTAATTTTGATCTTTGTACTTGTAAAGAAAAAGAATTATTATTTTTGTCATTTGTAAAAATGAGTTTCTTGCTCATTACATAGGTCAAGCACATGTTTAAGTGCTTCTAGGAAAGTCAAAGAGTCAATGTAATTGTTGAAGATCCTTATGGGCTTGTTACACCGTGTAAAAACATGTATTAGAGTCAAAGAATGACCTCCAAGAACAACACTAATCAAGATGTCATTCTTGGAAACCCTAGTTGGAGATCTAATGTCTAATCTCAGGAGGCCAAATATGGTTGATGAAAGACCTTAGAGAATAAAACATGATGGATTGAGATTACCTCTATTTGTTTGCGGGCTCAAACCAAATCTCTAATAGGCTAAAATGCCTCAGTGACCTCAAGGCAATTACAGTAGGCCTTAGAAGGTTGGAATCCTCCGTTTCAAGACATTGAAAAGCCTCTGTACTGAAATATAGCCTCAAGTTTGAGCCTTAGGAGGACGAAAAACTCTTTGTCATGTTGCAGGAGGGCGAAATGCCTCAGTATCAATCTCAGATATCCAAAAATTTCCTCAAGAGACTGAATCATTGGTAGGCTAAATTTTTTATCTCCGTTGCACCAAAAGGATCAAGTCACAACAAGGTTTAATTGTCGACAAGAAGGAGAGAATTACTTATCTCAGATTTTGAAGAGGGCCGAAGCCCTAAACTTCAGCCCTCAGGAACGAATAGTGCTTTATCCTAGATCTTGAGAAGGCCAAAATACCTTGATCATCCAAAGTAACCTCAAGGCTAATGCAAAAGACCGAGAAGACCTCAAGATGACCTCAAAAAGGCTGAGAGATTTTAATCTGGTGGAGACTGAAGCTATAACTGTTGACAAATCCTTGTGAAGGGATCTATTCTTCAAGTTGTGTTGTATTAAGGGATATCTCTGTATCTCAGGACAAATCACCTCAAAGTATCCTGAATTAACTCAATCAAAAGTCAGACCACATCTTTGTTTTGAAAAATTATCATTGGTGCATACCTAGAGAAGTCTTGTACACATATTTGTGATCATTCTAAAGTCAAGATGCCTTAGATGGAAAAGCCAACATGTCAAAATATTTAAAGTTCTTGAATCATACCTCATTGGGATCTCTAAAGAAGAACACTTTTACAATAATAAAGAAACCGACATTGTTTGGTTGACTACAAGACCAAGAGATCTTCAGATGAATGGTACCAAGTTCAAGGAACCTCAATTCAGAGATTGCATCAGTTAATGTCAAAATCAGGTGTCCTTCAAAAGTCTATTGAAGGTCACAATCCATCTCAGAAAGATGGTAGATTAAGTTACAACAATGTCCTAAGGAGTCTTATGAGAATTCGAGCTTGTGTCACTTTGAAAGTAGTAGTCCAAAGACATCACTACATGATGAGCCACAAGGCACTATATAGGACTAGTGACAAATACGAAGTTGAAGTATTTGTTTCCCATGAAAGCACATTACAGTGTTTGATGCTCGAGAACTAGTCTACAATCTGATATGCATTTGCTAAACAATGGCATGCTAATCATCTTGTTGTATTTGATCGTGATATATGCTGAAAGGACCTACATGTGTAAAAGTGTTGAAAGAATTTATCCATAAAACCATACCTTACTATAATTTGTCCTTGAAGATGATGTAGAAGGCAAGATGTTGAGGCTACAAAGACCGTAAAGCATTAACACCATTTGCTGGCATAGACCTTATAACAAGGGAGTATTGAGTTAAGTAGACATGACAAGAGGCTGAGCTCCTCTTCAAAGTTTGAAGATTGAAGTACACAACTTGATCATATCATGTTTAGCAGAATGATTGATGAAGACATTTTGATCTCAATGTAACTTGCTAAAGGTTTGAGATTTGATGGTATTTGACTTTGGACTTGCAAGAGAATCTAGGGTTTGGAAGACTGAAAGTCTTGGCTAGATCCTACGGTTTTGGATATTGGAATATCTAAGGTTTGTAAACTCTAGCAAGGCTTTGAATAAGACGAAAACCCTAGGGTTTATGGACAAACCCTAGTATTGGACGTTTCACAAAAACTGGAAACCCTAGTATTGGACGTTTTCACTGAAACTAGAAACCCTAACATTTGCAAAGGATGACATCATAATGATGATAAGGATGTAGCTAATAAAAGTGCTAGATGGATGCAAGAAGACTCAAGATCAAGAGGGAGTTGATATTCTTCTCAAAAGATAAGTATTTTTATATCTCTCCTATTTGATTATTACTATTGATTTTATAATTCTTCTCCTGTCTTTGAATTCCTTGTTTGATTGTAATTGTTCTTCCCTAGCTTCCTAGTGGGGATTGCAGGTGCATATTAAAGGCTTCCTAGACCTTGATAGCAGGTGGAAGAACAAAGCAAAGTTGTGACAAGAGGACTCTCCCAAGAGAAGGGATTTGTGATGCGATATATTGCACTAGATGAGATTTGGACTCAGAGGGAGCAGACAGATCAACAAGATTGAAGTATGCTGAAAAGAAGTCAATGGTAAATTCTGTGACAAAGTTGGATGGTAAGTACTAAGAAGTACAAAGCAAAGGATTACCTCAGTAAGAGGGAAAGATGATATGAAGGGACATCATGTCATAATTTGTTATCTTTATGATTTCTCTTCCTAGATGAAAGAAGCTGTGTACGTAAGAACTATCTCAAGTTTGTGAGGCACATGAAAGTCTTATACTTGTAAGAAGAAGGAAGGCTTTGTGCAAACTCCTATTGAATTGGTTGATTAAGATTGATCCCATATGATTTGACAAAAGCAAAAGAGCTCATGTGTCAGAGGGAGCAACATTGATAAATACAATGCAAGATTCGTGACTAGAGGGTTCTCCTAGAAAGAGGGAGAAGATTATGACGAAACCTTTGCACCTGTTTCCAGGTACACCACGATTAGATCTTACTTTGCTTATGGGATGGAAGCTATTGGAAAAGTAACTAGGTTCAATCTTCATATTTATCTTTGTACTTGCAACTAAAGCAAAAAGAAGAAAAAGATTTATATTATTATTATTTCTTTAGTTAAGCATCTTCTTCATGCTTCTAGGTTTTGATTATGTCAAAGAATTAAATTTGAGTCAAAAAGTCCATTTGGACTCTTTGTAAGAAAAAGGAAAATAATTTTTGTTTAGTAAACAATAATCAAATTTACCTCCATAAGATCAAGTCGGCCCTCCAAATGGTTAGGTCGGTCTGTTGAACATACATGACCTTCATAGTGACGAACAACTATAAATTGGGGTGAATCCTCCACCAAAAAGGTAAGAAAATTCGTGGTGTTCTGTAGTAAGTTTGTTGAAGGTCTGTGGCAATATAAAAGGCATATAAGTGACTTTTTTTGTGACATGGAATCTTGAATAGATGCAAGTTTTCTATGACAAAATAATCTTGAAGGACGTGAGTTTTTCTGTGATACGTGATATGAAAAGTTGCGAGTTCTTGAGGCAAAATTTCTGCAGTAAAATGCGAGCTGAAGGAAGACTACCTTTGTGATAATATGTGAACCAAAGAAGGACAATATCATGAGCCACGAAAGGACTGTACTAACTGTGTTATGCGAGCTAGAGAAGGATCATGAGATCTGTGAAGCACAAGCTAGAGGGAGGAAGAATTTCTTTGTGAGACAAAGGCATCTAAAGGGCAAGTTCATGACAGTGATTGGAGGGCTGACTTGTGTGAAAATTTCTGAATCTTTACAAGCAAAAATCCTACTGCAGTTGCTGGTTTAGCATCTCCTACTTGTTATTTCATTCAACAAGTTATTTAATTTATAAACAATGATGAAAAACACTAGTACAGACTACACTGACATACAGATCATAAACTGAAACAATAGATGACACAAACACACAAGGGACATCGTTATTTTTGGACAACACGTCCCCGGAAAAACCCAATGCGGGAAAACCAATGTAGCAGATAGAGGGTTTGTATTATTAAGTAAGAAGACTCTGAGCACAACAGGATGCCTCTCACACTGGCTAAACTTAAGAGAAATCACGACAACAAGAAATACATATGAGGCTTTACCTCGTTCTCCAAGTCACAACTGATCCACTGAGTGGTTTGACTCCGCAAACATTGCGAAATTCGAGCGCAATCACTGCTTGGGCCAACGTTTTGCCTCTAGGAGACTGCGTCACCCCTTCTGCTGGATTGATTTGCTGGAGTAAGACTACTGTTTAACCCTCCCGGCTTTGAACCTTGCTTTTCCAACAAAATATCGACCTTTTGACGAATATCTTGCATCTCCATTGCAAGACACCCTCTTGGCCTGCGTCAACACTGTGTGAGCCCCTTCCTGGGCTTGTTCGATACTCTTTGGCTTAGAACTCCTTTTCAATCCAAATCTCTGCTTCTACCCCTCACTGCAACTCAAATCACTAGTTCGATTTTCTCAGCGAACCATGCTTTAGAAAAATCGAACTGATTTGATCACTCGGTGTATCTCCAACTGATCCTCAAGTCTCCTCTTATACTTTTCCTGTTGATGAATCAACGACTGAGATTAAGTCCCTAATCAACGACTAAGATTAAAACATAATTGATCCTCATCTCTTAGAAGCTTATCACCCATATTTTTATTAATACCCATTAATATTTTTATTTTACTAAGTTTAGACTTAGGAACCCCATTAAAAATAATAATTATTTTAATAACTCACAATCCGGGTGGAATTTCTCCAAACGATTTCTGGGTCTTGGAGATCTTATGTATTCTAGGCCTTCCACAAAATTTCGGAGCTGGAGCACATCCGATGCTACCCAAAATCAACACTCCCTCTTAGCGAGAAATGTGCTCTAGCAATACTTCCCAATAGAAGCATCACACTGATCCATGGCATCGGTCCTCTGTGCTGCTGATGCTTGGCGTGCTGCCTTTCATTGTTGAAGTTTCTAAGTCTACTTAGTTAGAAACCCTTCATGCACTTTATCTGATTTATTCCCACCTACTTCGTTATGTTACTTAACAAGTTATTTACAATGTAAATACTAAAAATAAACACTAGTGCATGCTCAACATATTACAGATCAACAACTAAAGGAAACAAAAACAATCACACCATATGACACCATTAGTTTTTGACTAATGTCCCCAGAAAAACCCAATCTGGGAAAACCAGTGCAGCTATCTGAGGGTTTTCTTATTAAGAAATATCAGAGTACAATCTGGGTGCCAAAACTGGCCTACCCAATAGAGAATTTCCTTGGCAGTAATACCTCTTAGTTTCTAACAGATCTCCTGGCTGAAACCCTGGATAATCCTTTCGGTAGCTACTCAGCACCAATCTGCCCCAGAAACCCCAGCGTCAGCTTCTCTTTGGACTGCGTCAGCCCCTCTCTGCCTAGCACTGGCCCTGTGTCACTCCGGATGGGTTTGCATTAGCCTTAGGAGGTCCTGCGTCACCTTCTGGCCCTCTACGTCAGCAACACTAGCCTTTTTGAGGCTCTGCGCAACTCCCGACTGCCTCTATGTGGCCCTACGTGAGACCTGGTTGGCTTTGCGTCACTCTCCCTGGCTACTGCGCTACTCTCCCGACACTATCTCTACCGCTCTGTCTCTCTGTACTCAATGCCCCTCAGCTGCAACTCCCGATCACTAATTCTGTCTCTCTTAGCAAACCCCACTCTAGAGAATAGAATGACTGATCACTTTGGTGTGTTTTCTCCAAGTGACCCTCAAGCCTCCTCTTATACTTTTTCTGTTGACATATCAATGGCCGAGATTAAGTCCCTAATCAACGGCTAAGATTTGATTTGGCTTGATCCATGTCTTTTGGACCATTTCATATTAATACACATTAATATTTTATTTTACCTAAGTTTAGACTTAGGGACTCCATTAAAAATATTAACTATTTTAATATCTCCTGAACTGTTTAGAATCTGCCCAAACCCTTTCTTGGTATTGGAGATCTCATGTGCCCTAACCTCTCCACCAAATTTTGTGGCTAGAGCACATCCGATGCTACCCCAAATCAACACTCCCTCGTAGCGAGGACTATGCTCTAGCAATACTCTTCACAGAGTATTACTCTGATGATCCGGCATCGGTACCTGTGCTGATGCTAGGCCTTCTTGCCCAACATCCTCTGCACTGTTGTATCCTGTACCGCTGCCCATGGTTCTGCCACTGCCACTGCTACATCTGTACGACAGCTCCCTCTGCATCTGTGCTGCTGCTGGTCCTTTCTCCCAACACTATATCCGCACTGCACCTCTTCTCATCATGTTGCATCGTGCTGCCCACTGCTGCACTGCAACTCAGTTACTGAGAAGTAAGTAACTGATCTCCCAATCTGACCTCCTTGTTGGGCTAGAGACACCCACTGATGCTGAAGCTCCCTTTGTTGTTGACAAGTGCTCCCTCTCTGACCTCTGCACTGTTGCTACAACTCCTTGCATCTCGCACCGTTGCACACCTCTCTGTGCCATCCTGCACTGGTGCAACACTCCTGTGCCTCTTGCACTGCTGCAGCTTGCTAGCCTCACGCTGTCTCAGGACTCCTGCACTGTAGCTCTCTCTGCTGCTCCATCCACATCCGTCTCTACCCACATCAACCAGTCCTGCTATTCCTCTTCGGGGCTCCCATAGCAAGGTCTAATCCAAGAGGCTGGGTACCTCGAGGACCCTGCCCGTCATCGACTGTAGTCTGCTTGACTATAGGTCGATGTCTCCCCACTTCTTCTCAAGGGGTGCATGTGCAATCATGGCACAATCATCGTCTGTCAAAACTTCCTTCTTTGCCCGTGTTGGCGCTGCTTTAGTCTCGGAAGACTCTCCCTTAATCTTCTTCCTTGGACACTAGGTCGCATAATGACCCAGCTCCCCACAGTGGAAGCACTTGATCTTGGAGAGATCCTTCTTCTTCTGCTTTTCCTGCTTTCCCTCAGATGCTAGGGAAACATCTTCTTCCTCCTGCTTGACTTTGATCCCCTTGTTGCTGCTACCTGTCTTCGACTGCCGTCTGATCTCTTCTTGGTGAAGAGCCACCCACATCTCTTCCCAAGGTGGGAGAGTCCCTTTGCCCATTATACTCTAGACAAATACCTCCCAGTCTTCTGAGACAACATTCAGGGCTGTCCTCACTTTCAACTCCTAATCTGGCGTGGCTTCTATAGTAATCAACTGATCTTGGATCTCATTCAGTCCTCCGAGGAAGGTGTCAATCGGTTCTCCCTTCTTCATTTGATACGACCTCAATTGATTCTCAAGTAGCATTTTTCTCTGCACAAAAGTATGCTGGTACAATTTCTTGAGGGCCTCCCACATCTCATATGTTGTTTTCTTCTCGGCAATGTGTGGAACTACATGGTCCTTGACCCCATCAAGGATTATGCTCTTGGCCCTTGCCATTGCCTCCTCGTACTTGTCGTTATTATTGGGGTTGACTGGGATAGCTATAACCTTTAAGGTGAAGTTCTTGACACAATTCCTGTCATGTACGGATAGGATTTTGGCCTTCCAGTCTGTGAAGTTCGATGCTCCGTCCAGTCTATCCTGGTCTCTTACTCTGTGTAGTGCCATGATGCTCTTCTAGTTCCCTCCTGGAAGTTCTCTATTCGGCTCCTCAAAGTCTCTACTTCCCGTGAAGTTCTCTTCTGGACTCCCTCTGAGTCCTGATTTCCCTTCTGGAAATCCTTCTGCCACTATCGAGATGCCCCCTACTCTGATCATCTTGTGCAACTGCACCACTAATCTGGGTTCCTCGGCTAGAAACCCTCGGTAGCAACTCCTCTTGGCCTTGCTCTGTCAGGTACTGTTCTGACTATAGTACCTCACCAACTCCACTCTACAATATTCCCACAGCCTTCTAAACCCCAGCAACCTGAAGGTGAGAGCTCCTAGGCTCTGCGCAATCCCAGCACCAGCAACTCGACCTCCTCAGGCAACTGTGTTAGCCCTCCCAGCTTCTGCGTGGCTCTGCGTGACGCTCTCTTTGCCTTCCTTAGCCCCTGCACTGCCTCTTCCCAGCTCACCCTTGATGATGCAAGCACTGCGTCACCCTTCCTTTGTTGCTGCTCCGGTAGAAACAACTTCTGTCACCTCGGGACAACTGTTTTTTGCTGCTGTTGCTCCGCTCAGCTTATGTCCTTAGTCCTCCCGTGATCTGCAATTACGCTTTGATACCATGTTGAAGTTTCTAAGTCTACTTAGTTAGAAACCCTTCATGCACTTTATCTGATTTATTCTTACCTACTTGTTATGTTACTTAACAAGTTATTTACAATGTAAATATTGAAAATAAACACTAGTGCATGCTCAACATATTATAGATCAACAACTAAAGGAAACATAAATAATCACACCATATGACACCATTATTTTTGGACTAATGTCCCCGGGAAAACCCAATGTGGGAAAACCGGTACAGCTATTTGAGGCTTTTCTTATTAAGCAATATCAAAGTACAATCTAGGTGCCGAAACTGGCCTACCCAATAGAGAATTTCCTTGGCAGTAATACCTCTCAGTTTTTGACAAATCTCCTTGCTAAAACCCCGAATATCCTTCCGGCAGCTACTCAGCACCAATCTGCCCCAGAAACCCCCAACGCCAGCCTCTCTCTGGACTGCGTCAGCCCTTCTCTGCCCAACGCTGGTCCTGCATCACCCCGGATGGGTCCGCATCAGCCTTAGGAGGCCCTACATTAGCCTTCTGGACCTCCGCGTCAGCAACGCTGGCCTCTCTGAGGCTCTGCGCAGCTCCCAACTGCCTTTGCATGGCCCTGCGTGAGCCCTGGCTGCTTCTGTGTCACTCACCCCAGCTACTACGCTGCTGTCCCGGCACTATCTCTGCCTCTCTGTCCCTCTGTACTCAATGACCGTCAGCGGCAACTCCCGATCACTAATTCTATCTCTCTTAGCAAACCCCGCTCTAGAGAATAGAATGACTGATCACTCTAGTGTGTTTTATCCAAGTGACCCTTAAGCCTCCTATTATACTTTTCCTGTTGACATATCAACGACTAAGATTAGATCTGGCTTGATCCATGTCTTTTGGACCATTCTAACACAGTTTCATATTAATACACATTAATATTTTATTTTCTTTAAGTTTAGACTTAGGGACTCCATTAAGAATATTAATTATTTTAATATCTCCTGAACTGTTTAGAATCCGCCCAAACCCTTTTTGGGTATTGGAGATCTCATGTGCGCTAATCTCTCCACCAAATTTTGTGGCTAGAGCACATCCAATGCTACCCCAAATCAACATTCATCCACTCCACTGTTACATCCTGTACTGTTGCCCATGACACTGCCACTGTCACTGCTACATCTGTACTGCAACTCCCTCTCAATATGTTGCATCAGGCTGCCCATAGCACTGCCATTGCTAACTGCTACATTGCAACTCAGTTGCTGAGAAGTAAGCAACTGAATAGCCACCCAAAGCTGACATGCTGGTCAGTTTGGATACCCCGTGATGTTGAAGCTATCTCTACTATAATCTATACTGACGCTCTAATGCTACTGCGGTGCTGTTGTATCTGATCTGTGCCTCCCACACTGCTCAACACTCTACTACGCTGCTTCAAACTCTGGCACTCTAGCTCTGTCACTGTTGCTCCATCATCCCTCGCACCAAGTGACTCCTGTCATTCTACTACTATCATTAAGGACTCCTGTAGCCGTATATCGTCTAAGAGTTTGGCACCTCAATGATCCTGCCCTTTGTGAAGTCCTCCCGACTACAGCTCAATGTTGCCCCACATCTTCTCCAGAGGTGCATGAGCACTCATGGTGCAATCCTTGTCATTGTCCTCCTTGTCAGCTTTCGCTGGAGCAACCTTCAAGTCAAACTTCTCTTCCTTGCCCTTCTTCCGAGGGCACTGAGTGGCGAAATGTCCCAGTTCCCCACATCTGAAGCATCTGACTTTGATTATGTCTTTCTTTTTCCTCTTCTGCTGCCTTGGCTGTCCCGCTGATGCGAGAGATGCTTCTTCCTTCCTCCTTCTTGACTTTGACTCCTTTGTCTCTACCTCCTGCCTTGGTTAATCGCCTGATCTCTTCTAGTCGAAGAGTTGCCCACATCTCCTCCCAACTGGGGAGGGAAGCCCTGCAGAAGATGCTCTGGACAAAGGTCTCCTAGTCTTCAGTGACTGCATTCAGGGCAATCCTGACCATGAACTTAGGATCTGGTGTAGACTCCACGTAAGTTAGCTGGTCTCGAATCCCTTGCAACCTGAAAAGGAAGGTATTGATTTCTTCTCCCTTTTGCATCTGATACAGTCTTAGCTGGTTCTCAAGCAACATCTTCAATTGAACGAAAGTTCCCTCATACAAGGTGGTCAAGGCCTCCCACATCTCCCTTGCTGTTTCCTTTTCAACAATATGTGGGATCACATGATCCTTGACTCCGTCCACGATCATGCACTTCGCCTTTGCTTGAGCCTCCTCGTTTTTCTTGAGAGGATCATCATCGAATGGTACAACCACCACTTTCAAGGCATAATCTTTGATGCAATTCTTGTCCAGGACTGTTAGGATCCTAGCCTTCCAGATGACAAAGTTGGATGCTCCATCCAATCTGCCCTGATCCGTCAGTCCATTAACTGCCATCTTTGCTCAAATAAGTGTAGAACAGGTTCTCTTCTCCTTCTCTTACTGCTGCCTAACAAGACTCGGATCTAGATTTCTTTGGGGCTAGAAATCCTCTAAGGAATAGGTTCTTTCTAGACTCCCTCTGAGTCTTGATTTCCTTCACGGAAATGCTCCCGCCAAGTAGTGTTGAATCACCACTTCCCTAATCCACCTTTGCTGTTGCTCAACAACCCAGACTTAGATTTCTTTTGGCAACAAATCCATCAAGGCAGTGACTACCTCTACCTCGGTTTTGTCTCCACAGGCACTGTTTTGCAACAACAGTAACAACGTCCCACCAACACCTCAAATTAGATCTGCACTATTCCATCTGCCCCAACAACTGAAGAATTTGAGCTCCTCCAGCTTGCACAGTCACTGCGCGAGCTAGATCAGATCCTCTTGGCCATTGCGTCACTCCTTCCTGGTCCAAAAAGATGACGTTGGCCCAAAAAGCTGATGCAATCACTGCGTGGGCTCCTCCCAGCTACTGCATCACCCTCCCCTAGCTCAGAATGCTAACGCAGGCACTGCGTGAGCCTTTGCGTCACCTTTTCTGCATTGCGTCACCCTTCCTCTACGTTCTCTAGCTTTGGAACAATGCTGTCACTCGGGACAGCTGCCTCTCTGTAGCAGATTTGCTGGATCGCCCGACTGATGGCTTCAATATCCTATGATCTACAAGGCTTTGATACCATGTGAAAATTTATGAATCTTTACAAACAGAAATCCTACTGTAGTCGCTAGTTTAGCATCTCCTACTTGTTATTTCATTCAACAAGTTATTTAATTTATAAACAATGTTGAAAAACACTACTGCAGACTACATTGACATACAAATCATAAACTGAAACAATAGATGAGACAAACACACAAGGGACACCGTTATTTTTGGACAACACGTCACCAGAAAAACCCAACGCGGGAAAATCGTTGCAACTGATAGAGGGTTTGTATTACTAAGCAAGTAGAATCTGTGTACAACAGGTTGCTTCTCACACCAGCTAACCTTACATAGAAATCACGACAACAAGAAATACATACAAGGGTTTACCTTGTTCTCCAAGTCACAACTAATCCACTTAGTGGCCTGACTCCAACAAACACTACGAAATCCCAGCGCAATCGCTGCTTGGGCCAACATCTTGCTCTAGGAGATTGCGTCACCCCTTCTACTAGATTGATTTGCTAGAGGAAGACTGTTGTTCATCTCTCCAGGCTTAGAACCTCACTTCTCCAACGAAATCTCGGACTTCTGATGAATATCTTGTATTGCCACTGCATGAGACCCTCTTGGCCTGCGTCAGCACTGCGTGAACCCCTTCCTGGGCTGCGTAGGCCTCTGCGCTGCCTCTCTGATGCTACTGCTGCCTTTGTGTCTGGTACTCTTTGGTTCGGAACTCCTTTCCGATCCAAATCTTTGCTTCTTCCCCTCTCACTGCAACTCAGATTACTAGTTCGATTTTCTCAGCAAACCACGCTCTAGAAAAATCGAACTGATTTGATCACTCGGTGTATCTCCAACTGGCCCTCAAGCCTCCTTTTATACTTTTCCTGTTGATGAATCAATGGCCGAGATTAAGTCCCTAATCAACAACTAAGATTAAAACAGACTTGATCCTCGTCTCTTAGAAGCTTCTCACCCATATTTTTATTAATACTCATTAATATTTTTATTTTCCGAAGTTTAGACTTAGGAACCCCATTAAAAATATTAATTATTTTAATAACTCACAATCCGGGTGGAATTTCTCCAAACGATTTCTGGCTCTTGGAGATCTTATGTATTCTAGCCCCTTCACAAAATTTTGGAGCTAGAGCAAATCCGATGCTACCCAAAATCAACAACTTGGGGATCTTATGGAGGCATTTGTCTTGGTCTTGGTCTTGGAAATCTCATTTGATCTGATTCTATAAGAAAAGGATGGTTCAGGTTTTCCCCGATTGTGGGGTTTTGCCCTGGCATGGAGCCTATATCTTGTGTTTATTGTTCTTGTGATCTTTATGCTTATATTTTGGTAATTGCTTGATGAAGAAAAAGAACATAACAAATTTAATAAGAAGCCAACAAAATTCACAAGTAATTATCAAGTAAGGAAAATAACCCGTAATCTCCAATTACCTTGATTTTCCAACATGGTGTCAAAGCTAAGGTAATGAAAGGGCAGTTTGAAGATCATTCCTGTTGACATATCTTTAAGACAGTTCGTTGTTCTTTTTGTAATGGTTTCTGAAGAAAATAATACAAGTTTTGAGGTTCGCTTTTGATGAAGTCCGAGCTGTCCTTCTAAGGTTATCCCGTACAATTCTACTGTAATCCGAGTCATACCAGTGATGCAAAGTTCTGTGATTTGGTGAAATCTGAAGTCTTTGATTTGATGCACAGTAATACAAAGATATGGCTGAACAGTGATGCAGATTCTTGGCATGAGCTGTATATGTGATGCATGCCTGTGATCCAAACTATTCTTTATATTTGACAGAGATACGAAACTGCAATTCAATGTTCTTCTGTGCTTCTTCCTAAGGCTAATACGAATTTCCTAAGATACCTATGACAAGACAGATCCGAAAGTGCCTATCTGAAGTTACCTGGGACTGTGATCTAAAGATAATTATATAAGATGCTACAGTATAACATTGATGCAAAAAAGTAAGCCATGACAGTTACAATAATTATGCAAGTTCCCCTGCTAGCCATGACTGGAATGGGAGTTTGTGTCCAAGTCTCTCCAAGGTTTCAATGAAATCCGAGTTCTTCATTAAGTGATGTACTATGATGCGAGACGCCTCTTCTTCTTGACAATGATATGAATTCTTTCTAACTAACAGGACCATGACCAAGAATCTGAAGTTCTTAAGAGCTTGTCTGAAATGAAAAAGAGGTCGAGATAGGTTATCTTCTTCTTTCTTTGGGCAGGTCCTGGCTGAATGTTAAGGACATGTTCTGGGCAGTATTTTGAGTGCTATCTCTCTTAAGAACAAGCCACAGTTCTGTGCATTTTCTAGGAAGGAGGTTGAGCTTCTGGAGCTGGGTTTTGGAGGGCCGTTAGGCCTTACAAATAGCTGGAACAATGGTCGAGTTACCACAAAAGGCAGCATAGGAGATGGTGTGTTAGAAGAGGTTCTAGCGCAGACTTTTGAAGCAATAGGAGGCTGAGAGGAGGGCTGTGGCAACTGCTATAGGCAGCCCTAAACAGGGCTGAATTTGCAAACGCTAGTGCATGCTCAGGTCCAAAAATTATGGACAAAATTTGATGTCCCAAGTTATGTAGTTTCTCCTTCCATGTTTTGTGTCGTTGCTAGGAGATGGAGGTCTGTTCAAGCATTGAACAACTGAAGTACAGAGCCCTAGTTAGGGTTTCTTCCAAGCGAGATTAGCCATCCAAAGTAGCAGCCCTTAGATGTGTTTATCAACCCTGGGTTCTGTGCACAAAAGGAAGACTAAGACCCTAAAAGAAAGGAAATCTAATCAAGAAATTAGGGCCGCAGTCTTCAGAAGTCAGTGCAAAAATTTGAGTGGGGAGATCAAACCTAAGAAGGGTTGTAACCAGTGTTCCTTGTCAAATATATGGTATGGCTTGGACAAGTGGAAAATGACTGGCTTGTAGGGAAGAGTTTTGAAGGTTATGAACAACAATAGATTAGTGCAATTTAAGAGACAAACTGCAAAACAAAGATCTGAAGATTTGGAGCCCTAGATCAATCAAGCATTGACTGTAGTTGGGAAAACCTGGAGGCCCTAAGAAGCAGTCTTTCAGTGAAATTGGAAGGATGTTTAGAGGGCTGGCTGTGAAAACCCCAGGGACAGCATTTTGGAACAGTGAGATTGTTGACAAGATGGACAGATTTGTGAAAACCCTATGGACAGTGAAGCAATGGACATTCACTATCAAGTGGGTTGTGCTTGGAAGGCCTTATGATAATAATTGAAAGGCAGTTTGATTGGTGCCCTAAGGACTGTCAAGTAACAATAGGACAGTTAGAGGGCTCTGTATAGAAATCCTAAGGATAATTATCTAAGAGGCAGTTAGAGGACTAACAAGAAGGTTTACTTGAATTCCCTAAGAGTTGGCTATTTTGGAAAAATGAGAATAGCAAATAGGGGGCAAAATTATTTGAGTCTATGGAGCTGGGTTGACTGATAGAGCCAAGTTGTGTTCAAGGTTGACTGAACATTAGATTGGCTAACCTTGTACTGTGATAATCAATCAGTTGAAGGAATTGTGTGATGAACTATCTTCAAGGCAGGAAGCAGTGCAGGAAGTAGTGTTGGACACAATTCAGGATGCGATAGGTGAAGACCTCAAGTATAGAATCATGAGCTGTTGGGAGACAGTTTTGGATCCCTAGTTCAAGAAATCACAAGATGAGCAAACTCACTGATAAGAGGGGTGGTTGCGGAAGCTACAACAATTGCAGGTAGCTGATGTAAGGGAAGTATGAGTACTTTTGATACAAGCTGAGGCTTGTTGATGCACTCTCCCTATTTGAGAGGGAGTAAGCATGGATTTATTCTCTTAGGTTGAGAGGGAGTAAGGTTGGACACTAGGTTTTCCTTGTGTCAGGTACTATGATGGATTAGGATTGATATCCTAGGTCAAGTACATGGATATGGATAAGGAGAATGGTGGGTTGGATAAACATCTTGGACAAATATTCTTGAGTTTTGTACTGTAATGGATTAGGATGGAGATCCTAAGTCAAGTACATGGACTTGGATAAAGAATGGTTCAATAGACAGACATTTCCTTGAGGGAAATGGACCGATGAAGGACATACTCCGGGTATCCCAGGTGGAGTGTGTACCTTGGTGAGGCGTTGTGGTGTCCCATGGAATGCCTCCCAGCATTGTGCTCTAATCTTGTGAAGAGATCGAGTGTATCTATGAAGGCCTTGGGAATGTCACAATGCTGGCTATGGTGATATTATCATCATTGATGCTTATCAATCCAAATCCCTTCTTATGAGAATATTTCAACTTGAGATAGACATGTTGAGTCATTATGAATACATCCCTAGTTAAGAGGGAGTGTTGGAAAAGTAACTAGGTTCAATCTTCATATTTATCTTTGTACTTGTAACTGAAGAAAAAAGAAGAAAAGTATTTATATTATTATTATTTCTTTAGTTAAGCATGTTCTTCATGCTTCTAGGTTTTGATTGAGTCAAAGTCCATTTGGACCTTTGTAAGAAAAAGGAAAAAAAAAATTGTTTAGTCAAAAGGAAACAAATTTACCTCCATAAGACAAAGTTGGCCCTCCAGATGGTCAGGTAGCCCTGCTGAATAGATGTGACCCTTCATAGTGACGAACAACTATAAATTGGGGTGTATCCTCCACCAACAAGGTAAGAAAATTCATGATGTTCTTTGGTAAGTTAGTTGAAGGTCTATGGCAATATAAAATGAATATAAGCGATTTTTACTCTGATATGAAATCTTGAATAGATGCAAGTTTTCTTTGACAAAATAATCTTCAAGGATGCGAGTTTTTCTGTGATATGTGATTTGAAAAGTTGTGAGTTCCTAAGGCAATATCTCTGTGGTAAAATGCGAGCTGAAGGAAGACTACCTTTATGATAATGTGCAAGCCAAAGAAGGACAATATCGTGAGCCATAAAATGATTGTACTAACTGTGTTATGCGAGCTAGAGAAGGATGATGAGATTTGTGATGTACAAGCTACAGGGAGGACGAATTTCTTTGTGAGACAAAGGCATCTAAAGGGCAGGTTTGTGACAGTGATGTTGTTATGGAGGCATTTGTCTTGGTCTTGGTCTTGAAAATCTCATTTGATCTGATTTTATAAGAAGAGGATTGTTCGGGTTTCATCAATTATGAGGTTTTTCCTTGGCATGGAACTTATATCTTGTGTTTATTGTCCCTTGTGATCATCATGCTTATATTTTGGTAATTGCTTGATGAATAAAATAACATAAAGAATTTAATAAGAAGCCAATAAAATTCACAAGTAATTATCAAGTAAAAAAGTCAACCATAATCTCCAATTACCTTGATTTTCCAATAGAAGTTACATCAGATGGATGTAAAGACTTCCTTCCTCAATGGTGTGATTGAGGAAGAGGTGTACATAAAGAAACCTCAAAGATTTAAGGTTCATGAAAGAGAATCTTACATGTGCCGATTGAAGAAGGCCTTTTACGAACTTAAGCAAGCACTGAGAACTTGGTATTCGAGAATTGATGGATATCTGACGAGACTTGGTTTCTCTAAGAGTGCTGAAGGCCTTTTACGAACTTAAGCAAGCACTGAGAACTTGGTATTCAAGAATTGATGGATATCTGACGAGACTTGGTTTCTCTAAGAGTGCTGCTAATCCAAACCTATATATCAAGGTTGTGAAGGGTGAGCCTGTGATACTACTACTATATGTTGATGATTTGTTCCTGATAGGTGTAGAGCAACTCCTTATTTAGAGTAAGAGGGAGTTGGCCTCTGAGTTTGACATGAAGGATCTTGGCTTGATGCATTACTATTTGGGATTGGAAGTCTGGCAACTCCTATGGTAAAGAAGCTACGGAAATTGAGGGATTTTGAGTTTGATCTGGTAGACCCATCCATGTACTAGAAGTTGATTGGACTGTTGATGTGTTTGGTTAATACTAGACCAGATATTTGCTTTGCAATGAACACCTTTGTTGAAATGTGTAGCTTGGGAGGTGCTCCCACAATCCCTGGGGTATTGGGTTTGTGAGGAGTTGACCCATAGAAAATTTATTTTGTGGGCAATGTACCCAGGCAGTTTGCTTTGTGCTAAAGTTGTGGGCGAAAGGCCTAAGGAGAAAATGTTGTTTATTCATTGGATGCATGAGGGGCACCCTTGATGTACTAAGGGGCACCTAGGGCTTCAATGGTGTGGGAAAAAGCAAATGAAAGAAATTTTGTTTCTATAGTTAATGGTGTTTAAGCATGTTGGGCTTAGGTCGGCTTGGGTACAAGTGTTGACCCTTGGTGACTAATGCACTCCACCATGAACACTATAAATTGAAGTAGAATTGAGCTCATTTGGATCAGCAAGTGCAATCATCTTATGAAGACATTCGCCTAAAAAATGTTTCAGACCCTCAGAAAGGCTGAGTTGGAGAAGGTGGGTGAATCTCTTTGTGATTTTCTGATTTGACCTAGGGCTTGGAGGGACGGACGCGTGCCTTGATATGGTTTTGTGGTAGGGTTGTTTTTTTTTGTGGGTGAAGTAGATAGGTCGAGTTCTATAGTCTTTCAGAGAGGGTTGTAGCCCGAAATCCTAGATGAAAGAAGGCTGTAAAGCTTTGATTGATGACTAATTTTAGGGAATAACATCCTCAAATCTGAGCGCAGATGATTAACACAAGGTCGAGGCTTAGAAGTTGTGACCGTAGGTAGAAATAAGGTACAAATTGAGGTGGCCGCAGGTGGATCAGACCCTAGTTTGAGGTAGCCACAATACTATGGATCAAGGCTGAGAATTTCCTCAGTAAGGCACCATAGGTGCGAGCTCCCTGAGGCTTGAGTAGAAGTCAATAAGGTATGCATTTGTGAAAAATTTGAAACCCGATTCCTAATGCAGCAATTGGAAATAATTCTCCTAATTGTTAAATTAATTCTTAACAATTTATTTACTGTATGCTACACCAAATACTGAATCAATGACACTGCAATCTACATAAATAAACTGTGGAAGAAATAAACATTGGAAGAAATACTAGCACACACACATAAAATGACAGAATTAATTTTGGACCAATGTCCCTGGAAAAACCCAACTCGGGTTTTAGTAGCTGAGGGTTTTATTATTATGCAGCAGTGAAATAAAATGAGTACAACTGGATCCTACAGAGAAATACTGGCAAGAAAATCTAGTGAGGAGAAATTCCTCACTCCACAGGCAAATCTCGGAATTGACCTCAGCTTGAATTGAGCCATCCAAACTGCCTCTGTGTAGTCACTGCGTCACCCTAGCGTAGTTGCTGCTCTCAACTTGGAACAATTTCTCCTCAAGCTGTCTGACTAGCTGTTGTCTAGGAAAATGTCTCTCCTGGCCTCTGGAACCTCTGCCCAGCTTCTGGCACTGAAATTCTGCTTCTCCCCAGCAATTCGACTTTGCCTCTAGAGGTTACTGCACTGCTCTGCGTCAGCCTAACTGTGGCTTCTCCGCCTCTCTGCAATTTCACTCATCGGATCAGGAAGTCTTCCTCCGGCTTCATTGTCCCTGCCCCTCTCTCACTGCTTCTAGTTCTCTGGCTCTCTCTGGCAACTGAATGCTGCTACTCAAGAAATCGATCTGCTCATGAAATCGAATTGCACAAGTGATTTCTCCAAGCCCCATCGACTTCTTCTTATAATCTTCTGTTGAGACTTCAACGACCAAGATTAGATATTAATTGATGGCTAGGATTAACTTGAAGTCGATCAATGTGAGTTTCCAGAACATTCACACCTTGACTTAATTAATTCTGATTAATTAGTCATATTCCCTAAGTTTAGACTTGTGTAATATTTTAAAACTGACTAATAATATAATTAAATCATTTCTAGGCAAAATTTCTAGAAACGATTTTTGGGTTTTTGAGATCTCATGTATTCTAGCCTCTCCACAAAATTTCAAGGCTAGAACACATCCGATGCTACAAAAATTAACACTCCCTCTTAGCGAGGAATGTGTTCTAGAGTTACTACCTCCTGTAGCAACCCCCTGTCTTTGCATTGTCTCCTGTCACGTTGCTGATGTCTAGTTGCTGCTTCCCACCAACTACTGCACAACTCTGATATGTGATGCATCTGTGCTGCTGCTGACCATGCTGAACTGCTGCCAACACTACATCTGCACTACAACTCCCTCTTCATCTGTTGCTGCTACAACTACAACATTTGCAACTGAAAAGCATCCTAAATACTGAATCAACTGTGATCAATATGATGCATCTGTCTCTCGAGTCTTTGACCGCTACTAGTATCTGCGATGTCACCGAGGCATCTGCGCTATCGTTGACTCTGCACTATGCCTCCTGCACTGCTGTCAACTCTACACTGTGCTCCCCAACATCTAACTGAAACTAGACTCTGCATCTGTCACTCTAGCATCTGACCGCATCTACTTCCACTGATCCATCTTGCTACTAAATACCATGGGCCCCTGTAGCAAGGTATTGATTCAAGAGGTGGACTCCTCAAGGATCCTGCCCATTATGGCACACTGGAGTCTACACCATTCTATTTTTCAGCTCCAACAATGGTTCTATTTTTCCACTCCGCTACACCATTTTGTTGTGTATTATATGGAGTTGTCCATTCTCTCTTGATGCTTTCCTTCGCACAGAAATATGTGAAGTCTTTATCAATATACTCTCCACCATTATCTGAGCGAAGTACCTTGGTCTTCAAGAAGTAGATCTAGGTTTTCTTGGAATGATCATCAATAAAGATGACGAAATACTCAGCACCACTGAGAGCTCTAGTGGACATAGGGCCACAAATATATGAGTGTATAAGTCCTATTACGCCATCAACTCTGCTGTCACTCCTTGGAAATGCCGCCTTAGCATACTTCCCAAGTACGCACCCTTTGCACACATCATCGTGTTCATTCCCTAGTTCAGGAACCCCTATTACGGTTTCCTTGAGCATCCTGAGTGCTTCATGAAGAAGATGTCCCATTGTTCCTGTGCCATAATTCATTTAGCTCCTTCCCATTTCTACTATTGCTGCCTATCAACGCCATTGGAGAATTGATTTGTAATCAATACAACCTGTTACTCCGAACTTCAACCTGTCTTAATTTCTTCCAGCTTGGGTGCTTGACATACACTTTCCTCCCTACGAAGTGAACATTGTACCCTTTATCCTGTAACTGGGATGCTGAAATCAGGTTCATACCCAATCCTGGCGCATGCAATACATCTGAAGCACTGGTGCTTGCTCCTGACCCCCCCTGAAAATCTATGGTACCTCTCCCTGCTAGAGTACATTTCGTTCTATTTCCCATAGTAATCTGGAAATCCATCTACTCTTCTTTGTAGCTAGAGAAATATTCTCTAACCCTTGTCATGTGAGCTGAAGCTCCATTGTCTATGTACCAGACTTCCTGTGACGCTGATCGTGCTAAGCAAGCAAATTTGTCTTCTAATCTGGAAGACTACTTCGAAGTCCCCTGAATTTTACTTCTGTCCATGGCTAAATTGGAACAAATTTAGTGTGCTATTTCTCTTTTCCTCCCGATGCGAAGCTTGCAACAAAAAATTTCTACATCCAACCAGTACTCTGCTCAGAAAAAACTGACCTGCAACTACTCCCTCTGACTGTTGGAATCACTAACTGGGCAGTTCGATTTTCTTGCCTCCTCTCAACTGAAAAGAATCAAATTGCTAACCTAGCAACTCGAACTCCCTGAACTAGGCTCTGCGTAGTCTCTCTGGGAATTTCGATCTACTGCTCCCTCTGAACATTGAAATTCCTTTTTCTGTTTCTAAGCTTCCTGGCTGATCAACTAAGCTCTGATACCATGTGAAAATTCTATCTATTGCAACTATTGGAGATTATTCTTCTAACTTAGAAATTAATTCTATAGTTTATTTACTACGTCAAATAACGAATAAAATCACAGCTGCAATTTTCACCATACAAATACTGTGGAAAATAAAATACTGGAAATTGAGAAATTCTAGCACACACAATAAAATTGACATAGTTATTTTTGGACATTTGTCCTCGGAAAAACCCAACTTGGGAAAACCAGTGTAGCAGATGAGGGTTTTATTATTAATGTTCAGCAGCAAATTTGAGTACAATAATTTAGATGCCCAACTGACAAACTAATCTGAGGAAAACACTAGAAAAAATATTGTGAGGATTTTTTCTCACCCCACAACTATTGTCTGCCTCTGAAATAGCTTCCCCAACCTTTGCGTGAGAGGCTTGCGCCAGCCTTTGCGTAGTGCCTACACTGGCCCTCTGAAGATTTCGGCCTTCCTTCCTTCAAGTCTTCTGGGAACTGAAAACTTTATCCTGGAATGCTGCTGCTCTCTTGCTCCACCTGCTACTCACCCTCTGGCTCTATCTTCTTTGCTGAGTTGATGCTACGTAGAAAATCGAATTGCCTAGGCAACTGAGTATCTGCACTAGATGATCTTCATCACCACATCGACTTTCTTTTATAATCCACTGTTGGAGCACAAATGGCCAAGATTAAAACTTAATCAATGGCTAGGATCATTTCTGGGTCGATCCGTGTGAGTTTCTAGATGATTCACGCCTTATTTCAATTAATACTGATTAATTAAGCATATTACCTAAGTTTAGACTTAGGAAATATTAAAAAATTGGTTAATAATCTAATTGAGACTCTAATTGAGAAACGATTTCTGGGTTTTGGAGATCTCATGTATTCTAGCCTCTCCACAAAATTCTGTTGCTAGAACACATTTGATGCTACAAAAACTAACAGATCCAGATATATTTTAGCGGGTTTCTGCCAAACTTCCAAACCCAAGTAATAGTGCATAAGTCCCAGATCTTTCATTTCGAATTCAACTATGAGCGTCTTCTTGCATTCTTGTATTCTATGCTCCACACCTGTAATAAGCAAATCATCTACAAAAAGTAGTATAACAACTTGTATATTGTTTAAACTTTACTACCTTAATGTAGAGATTTGGATCTGCAGAACTTTTGACAAACCCAATTGTTAAGAGATATGCATCCATCCTTGCATACCATGCCCTAGGAGCTTCCTTTAGACCACATAGGGCTTTTTTGAGTCTACAAACATGTGTGTTCTTGCTATTATTTCAAAGCCTTCCGGTTGTTGAATGTATACTTCTTCATCGATGGTCCCATTCAGAAAAGCTGTTTTTATGTCCATTTGATGAATATTCCATCCCATTGTAGCAGTTAGCGAAAGCAAAGATCTTATAATAGTATACCTAGTAGTAGGTGCAAAGCTAAGTCACTTGACACGGAGACATGAAACATGCAGGGCACAAAGATTTGAGTGTCCGACACAGGCACGTTGACCCCCCAGAACAGGACACATTATATATTATTTTATTATATATATATGTTAAAAATTAGATATTTCTCACACAATTTCTCATTCATGATACAAATTTAGACATAGATCTAAATTCTACATTGTAAATTTAAAATTTGTAAGTTCACAAAGTGACATTATGCATACAATTACAACTGTGAGTGTGACAAATTCATCAACGATCCAATAGGAGAAAGGCAAGAAATTGATTTTCTCATTAAGTCATCAAAATCAAAATCTCTTACATAGGTAGTAGCAATGCCAATGGCAAATAGAAATAGCAAATACGAAACAACTACAAGTACAAGGCAACATGTAGCTCATGAGTCATCAATCATCATCATCATCAAAATCAACATCACTGTCATGGTCACCACTACTCTCCTCTGTATCCAATGTCATGTTTGCATCCATTGGTGTGGAGGATGACCCCTCAACTGTATCACCATCATCAAAAGTGACAAGCTCTAGCACTGGCTCATTAAGATCCAAGTTGGCCAGTGCCAACTCAACACCACTGTCTAAACTTGTTAATTTTAGGTATGTTCTATGCTTAGAGCAATTTATTTCAATTTTCACAGTTAGCTCAATATCTTTTCCAAATTAGCAATCACATCAACATTAAAGTAAACTTTGATAGAACATAAACATAAATTGCAGAAGACAAGAGGACACAAGATGTGGCGCTAGCCAGGGACAAACCGCAATGTGGGGAAACCCTTGATCAATTCTTCTGATATGTTCTTCAATAGTTCAACAGAGAGAGAGAGAGAGAGTACATTTACAACAGAAGTAAACTCTTTGACTTATCTAGATAAGAGCATAAATCATCTCTAAGAAGATGATACATGAGATCAGTTGAAGACATTCTGCTTCAATTGATTCTCCAAGGTGACTCCTTCACCTATCATCGTGCTACATCTCGTCATCATGCTGCACCTCACCGTACTGCACCATGCTGCACCCATCATCACAATGTTGGACCTCATGACTGTTGCACCTAATGGTGCACTACTGTCCCATGTGCCATGGTTGAACCATGTTGTCATATTGCATGTCTCATGTGCTTGCAGCACCATGCTTAGCACTGCTATCCATGCTGTCTATGCTTGCTGTTGTACCATGCTTGCTGTTGTACTATGTGCCTTCTGCCATGTCACAATTGCTGCCCCACTTTGCCTTGCCATACCTTGCTGCTGTCCCATATGTCTTAGCAACACTATGTCACCTTGCTGACCCATGCATGTTAGCAACACTATGTCACCTCGCTGTCCCATGCATGTTAGCTGCACCAAGCTCCTAGCTGTTCCATTTACTAGCACTGCTGTCCACAACACTGCTGTTCCAATGCTGCCCTCGATGCTGCTTATATGGTGACTGGTTAGGGTATCTGGCAGCCCTTACACACCCAACTATCAGTCCACAAACTGCAGCGTATTGCTCCTATTCTCCTCGGCCTGGCTGCTGCCGTTTCTACTCTAGAAACAACCCTAAACTAGCCCTTAATAGATCCGCTGTCACCTACAGCAGGTGCTCTTATCACAACCCTCCACGCTGTCTCCTTACTCTGTCCCTTTAGGCTTTGTTTGACTGCGGCTAAGGCCACGAAGTCCCTACAACTCCTTCACCTTGTCTAGGGCAGCCTCCACAATGTCCTTTGACTCCTTTTACTGTGGCTATGACTCCGCTGTCCACACAGTTGTTCCTCGACCTAATCTGGTTAACATTATGCACTTGGAACAACCCTTACATACGACGTTGTCACCTACAACAAATCCTCACTGTGACCCATAAATTTGACTGTGTTTAGGGCTGAATTAGATCAACGTTTAGGGCTGGATTAGACCAGCATTTGGGGCAGTCTTTAGGTCTGCGTTAGGGCAACCTTTAATCTGCGTCAAGGGTTGCCTTCCATCTGCGTCTAGGGCAGCCTCTTCTCCTCCAACGTCTAGGGCTTCCACTCCTAGATTTCTCTTCCACTAAAACCGAAGACAAGTGGAGAGAAATCAAGATAGAAGTGTGTGTGAGAAATGTCTCTCAAGTCATCTCCTTTTATACTAAAACGTTGAGGACATGTGGGGTTTATTTGGTTGCTGGCCGACCTTGACGAATTTTCTTATAACACAAATAAATTCATATCTCCATGAATACTTATCTAATTCGGATGATCTTTAGATCAATCCTATACCTCTTGATGAGAGGGATCTAAGAAAAATATCAGCTGCCATAAATAAGATGACCCACATGGAGTTTGGCCCTAGTTTCCAATTTTAACACTCCCTCTCAACTAGGAAGAACTCCATCCGTTAATCCATGTCTGACTGTACTATCTCTGCAGTTAGTGCCCTGCACTGCTTTGCTTTGCTCTGTTCTACTCTGTTGAACCATGAAGAAGAAGAATTGATCGAGAATGTCCCATACCATTCTCTACTGACTTGAAGTCAGTTTATTGATCCCAGATCAATATCACAAGAGAGTGTCTCAAACCACTCATACTGATCCCAAATCAGTTTCATTGATCCCAGATCAATGGAGGTCATCCTTGCATAAGGAGTACGATAAATACAACGATGCGTCCATCGATAGTACTACTATGGTCCCTAACTCCATTTCCCTGCTCATTGGCCAGATGAGAGGTACTTCCCATGAGTCCCAGACTGCATGGGTAGGATGCCTCGACAAGAGAACCATACATCCTGTCCCTAAGTCGCCTCGAGGTATCATAGGGGAAGGCTGAGCCATTCACCCTATACACAACACACCATTAGGGGAGGGTGAGTTGCCCTATGGTCGCGTGTTGCTCCAGTAAGTACCCAAGCCCCCCGGAGCTCCAAGAGCTCAATGCATGCAACATGTAGGAGCCTTATAAGAGGGTCTCTCAACGACTCCAAGTCATCCAAGAAAGTCACAAATTTGACCTTTCCCTGGGGCTTTGACATAATGTCTGTGACCTGTACATTAGTCTCAATGCAATGGAGCCTCCTTGCTCATCGACGTACCATATCCCTGATAAGGTAGTATCTGATGTCTATCTACTGGAGCAATCATAAAATATGAGATTCCTCAACAATAGAATCCCCCCTGGTTGACACAGAGGATCACAATGGTATCCATCATGTGTACAAACAACACATTGAAGAGCTCCCACAACCAGGCAGATTCACACAAGGTTATACTCGTAGCTATGTATTCAGTCTCAATGGTGCTCAAAGAAACTGTCTTCTGCTTCCTCCTCATCCAGGATGTCGAGCAGAACCCAAAGAGAATCAACACTCAGAAGTGCTCTTGAGATCCTCCACACTGCCTCCCTAGTCAGCATTCAAATAATCATGCAACTTCATATTTCCGGCAGTGTATCTCAATCCATGAGAGATTGTGCCCTGAAGATATCTCAGAAGATTCTTAGCACCAATCCAGTGAGGCTCAACCATATATGAGCTCATCATGCTAATTGCAAATCATATGATCGGACGGAAGTTCACCAAGAACATCAACGCGAATGAGTTTATGAAACATAAAGGCACTTCCCAATTCTGGTCTGGCATCACTCCCATATAACTTCTGAAAGTTAAGATCCTTGAGGTAGTCACGGGCTTCCAGTTTACCATTCTACATCCGAAATCCAACTCCCTCTTACTTCTGCAAATGAGAGGGTTTGCACCTGTCAGAAATAGGTCGTCCTTAGAAGGTGCCTCTATGAGAGGTCTATCATCCACAACCTTTGAGCAATGGTTTGGATTGGCTTCACTCCTACTGAATCTCAGCTTCATCAGACAACTATCAATCCTTTCATACTAGGCCCGGGGTGTTATGATTCAAGCCATAGAGGGCTTTCTTCCACTTGCACACTTGAGATTCCCGATGATGAATCTCAAACCCCTTGGGTTGTTCCAAACTTGTGGACCTGCTACATGAGGGGAATAGTCCCCTTGTAAGATTTTCCTTCTGTACATCTCAGACATGTACTTTCATGCTCTTTTTGAATTTAGGCATCCTTGTCACCATTTGACTCACAGACCTCCGGTGCTATGTGTCAATGGACATGGTCCCCAGTGGACCATCATGCAACTTGACACAAATGCTCAACCTTGAACTCAAAGATAAAAGCATCTTTGAAAATTCTATTTTCAAACACGTACCTTTCCATCGATGGATGCCACCCTATAACCTTTGACTTCCATTGCTGAAATGGACACAGGGTTCTTCTTGCGATCAGGTACATAAAAGAGATTCTGTAAATGAATCGAGTTACCCTCATTCAATTGAGGGATAACATTCCCTACACCCTTTCTGGGATAGGTGGCATCGACTCCCAAGTATCATCCCACGATTGTTTCCATCTCTACTAAATTAGAGAGATCACCCTTCTATCTGATGAAGTGCCTTGAAGCACTACAATCAATAAGCCAGATTCCCATAGAATCTAAAGGAGAGGGCCAATACAAGATAATGCTTCTTTATCTTATCAGAAACAACATTTGATTCTCCATACCCAGGGTTCCTTGCTTTCTTTGAAGAGTCGGTTGTTTCCTGCATTACCTGCAATTCCTCTGATCATTGAAGATGTCCCTGGAATGATTGTTATCATCATCAAGTGATGTGTCCCTACCTCGAACACTCCTTTGCATAATGGTCGAACTTATTACAAACAAGGCATCTGCCTTTCCTTCTACTGTTAGATTTGGACTTTCCATTGAAGTGATTTGTAGGCCATCAGAAACTTCCGCTGCGCCATTCTGATAATATTCTCTGCTTTGACTTCACCCTTGGTGAATTTGAAGAGGGATGAGGAATCCATTGAGCCTTTGTCCTTTCCCAACTGTCTTCGGTGATTGCTCTTTCACTCTTGCTTGGGCTTTGTCTTCACCTCAACTCTGATACCATGTTAATTTTAGGTATGTTCTATGCTTAGAGCAATTTATTTCAATTTTCACAGTTAGCTCAATATCTTTTCCAGATTCACAATCACATTAGCATTAAAGTAAACGGCAAATAGAACATAAACATAAATCGTAGAAGACAAGCGAAGACAAGAGGACACAAGATGTGGCGCTAGCCAGGGACAAACCCTAATGTGGGGAAACCCTTGATCAATTCTTCTTATATGTTCTTCAGTAGTTCAACAGAGAGAGAGAGAGATATAGTACATTTACAACAAAAGTCAACTCTCTGACTTATCTAGATAAGAGCATAGATCATCTCTAAGAATATGATACATGAGATCAGTTGAAGACATGCTGCTTCAACTGATTCTCCAAGGTGACTCCTTCACCTATCATCGTGCTGCATCTCGTCATCATGTTGCACCTCACCGTGCTGCACCCATCATCACAATGCTGGACCTCATGACTGCTGCACCTAATGGTGCACTGCTGTCCCATGTGCCATGGTTGAACCATGTTGTCATATTGCATGTCTCATGTGCTTGCAACACCATGCTTGGCACTGCTATCCATGCTGTCCATACTTGCTGCTATACCATGTGCCTTCTGCCATGTCACAACTGCTGTCCCACTTTGCCTTGCCATACCTTGCTGCTGTCCCATATGTCTTAGCAGCACTATGTCACCTTGTTGTTCCATCCATGTTAGCAACACTATGTCACCTTGCTATCCCATGCATGTTAGCTCCACCAAGCTCCTAGTTGTTCCATTTACTAGCACTGCTGTCCACAACACTGTTGTTCCAATGCTACCCTCACTGCTGCTTATATTGTGACTGGTTAGGGTATCAGGCAAGCCTTACACACCCAGCTATCAGTCCACAAACTACAACGTATTGCTCCTATTCTCCTCCGCCTGGCTGCTACCTTTTTTGCTCTAGAGACATCCCTAGACTAGCCCTTAATAGATCTGCTGTCACCTACAATAGGTGCTCCTATCACAACCCTCCATGCTGTCCCTTTAGGCTTTGTTTGACTGCGACTAAGGCCATGCTGTCCCTACAGCCCTTCACGTTGTCTAGGCAAGCCTTCATGTTGTCCTTCGACCCCTTATACTGCGGCTATGACTCTGCTGTCCACACAGTTGTTCCTCGGCCTAATCTGCCCAACATTATGCACTTGGAACAACCCTTACTTACCATGCTGTCACCTACAACAAACTCTCACTGCGGTCCATAAACTTGACTGCGTTAGGGCTGAATTAGATCAGCGTTTAGGGCTGGATTAGACCAACGTTTAGGGCAGTATTTAGGTCTGCGTTAGGGCATCCTTTAGTCCGTGTTTAGGGCTGCCTTCCATCTTCGTCTAGGGCAACCTCTTTCTCCTCCAACATCTAGGGCTTCCACTCCTAGATTTCTCTTCCACTAAAACCCAAGACAAATGGAGAGAAATCAAGATAGAAGTGTGTGTGAGAAATGACTCTCAAGTCATCTCCTTTTACGCTAATACGTTGAGCACATGTGGGGTTTATTTGGTTTCTGGCCGACCTTGATGAATTGTCTTATAACACAAATAAATTCATAACTCCATGAATACTTAACAGAATCGAATGATCTTTAGATCAATCCTACACCTCCCGATGAGAGGGATCCAAGAAAAATATTAGCTGCCATAAATAAGATAACCCGCATGGAGTTTGGCCCTAGTTTCCAATTTTAACAAAACCCATATCATTAGGAAAGACATCCCACATCTTTGTCTTTCCCTTCAACCACTCATCCCTCTGCGTGTAAATAAGATGAAGGTTGGTGTGCACATACACCATTGTCTCTGCCCTAGACTGCTCAAGCCTGTTCTTCCTTACACTATACAAATTCCCATATGTGCTCCAATTCCTATCGCAACAAGAGGATGAAGTCACCTGAGAGATGAGCCTCATGGCTGATTGCTGTAGAGGAGGGTTTTTTGCCCCATGAGTTGCCCACCAAGAATAGGTCTTCTTAGCGCCCTTGTCTCTAATCGCATCATCTCCTGCAAATCGATTAGTGCTAGTTGAAAACTCTGCAAAGGCATCCTCCACCTCATCAAGGGATGCTCTATCCTGAAAAATCTGCCTCAATGTGTCCTTCCTCCCATGTGAAATTTCACCATCCATGTGAGGAGGGAATCTGTGAGAAGGTCCACCATTCAGCCACTCATGGTTGTAGTATTTTGGGTTCAATGAGTGAGCCAAACAATGCAAAGCTATGCAATTCTTGTCCCATTTGCTGACAAGACTATCCAGTGTGGTGGTGAAGAAGGTCTCTGATGATGTCTCATACTCGGGGCACTCACTTTGTAAAATAATGGTCCTCATAGACTCAATCATGGAATCCCATCCCTCATAAACCTCTCCTAGGATGGGTTGGTCTATATCTGCAAATTGTAGCAAAGTAATGAGAGGGTCCATGATCTTAATAAGTAGATCTACCCTTTGCCACCAAGCATCATCTAACATTGTGTCCTTCACTCTTTTTGAGGTTGCTTGATTTGTCTTCCTCCAAAAAGACCAAAAGTCTGAAATAACCATGGCCCCAAGAGCGGTCTTGACCTTCCTCAACCTCTTCAACATGATGAATGAAGAGGCAAATCGTGTATCTGCAATCTTCAACAATGATATATTAGTGTACTCCTTGTAGATTGTGAGGACATTCATATGATTTTGTACAAAGTTGCAGATATGTCGTGCATCTTCAATAATACTTCCAATCCAAAGCACATCATAAGAAATAGATTTACATGCTAAATTCAAGGAATGGACAATGCAAGGTGTCCAAAATACTTGTGGATATTTAACTTCCACAATCATGCCAGCAACCTTGCAAATAGGTGCATTATCTGTAATGATTTGCACACAAGAATCAACACCTACATCTTCAATAACTTTAATGAACAAGTCACCCATACATTGTGCATCCTTGTATTGTCTAGGTGCATCCATTGATTTGAAGAAAACTGGGCCATTCAAGGAAGACGCCATGAAGTTGATGAGTTGGTGACATGCTAGATTTGTCCATCCATCAGAAACTATACTAACCCCAGATGTTGGCCATGTTGATTTAATAGGCTCAAATATTTTGTGCACCTCTTTCTTTGCCTTAGTCAACAATGTGGTTCTAAGCTTCTATGACTCAGGAGGCACATACCTTGATGGAGCCCCTTGAGTTAGAGCTCAGTACATCTCAATAAATAAAGTTAAGCGTGCAACATTAAAGGATATAAAGTTTTGATAGAAAAAGAATGCAATGGTGAGATCAACCTCTTCCCGTTTCTCTTTTTGAAAAATCTTGTCCATTGGACCAACTGCCACTGCGTTTCTTTTTGCTGCTTGTCCCCCACCAAAATTGTCAAATGTAAATTTGTTGCTACTTTTCCTCAAGAACGGAAGCGGATCATCATTCTTGTTTTTTTTTAGATGACGCAACCACCTTTTCCACACCAACGTTGGCCTCTTTTTCCATTTGTTTCCTCTTAGCTAAAGATACCCGTGTACATGATCCAACTCCACAACTTGGTAAATCCAACAAATGAGCTTTCACATGGTAATATGTGCTCATGAAATGATTGTTGCAATAGTTGCATTTCCAAGCAACTTTGCCTCCCCCCTACAACTTGTTGCATAGCCCTTGCTCTCTTGTGACATACTTCCTCAAGGGATATTTGTTTTCTTGAGCACGCTGTCTTTCTAAATTAATTCGTCCCTCAACATTAAAAGCTGTTGTTGCAACCCCACTTCCAATAGTGGGAACACTTACAAACCCCGATGAAATTGGAACAGGAGGGGCATCTCCAATGGGGACATTCTTCCGCTTCCTTTGCCCCTTCCCAGTTGCCTTGATTGAGTCATGAATGCTGTAAAAAAATAAAAAACAATGCACAAACTTGTAAAAAGAAGCACATGCAAATTGCTGTAATAAAAATGCAAATAATAGAAGCAAAATGCATTTACCTGTTGCTTGAATCGCCTCCAAAATGCTCCTAAATCCTTTGCTAGTCGCTCCCACACACCCACAGCAAGAGAGGCAAAAAATATTGAAGGATAAATGAGCCAAAAGCGGGCTTTATGGGTCATGCGACACGCATTTCCAGGGGACACGTGTCCCGAAATCAAGACACGCTGGGCATGCTCAGACACATTCAGAGGACATGCTCGGACACATTTAAAGGACACTTGTCCTAACGAATCATGTCCGATTTGTCAAATTCAGGACACGACAGTGGTTTTCTTTTTTTTTAATCTAGGATAATTGGTAACTGGTGAGAGTTATCCTGAACAAACCCAGGACCAAATCCAACTGGCTGCCACTATAAACCTAGGCTAGGTGCAACAGCCTACAAGCCACACACAATAGCAATTAACTTATGCCTCAACAAGAGCCGAGACGTCTGCTCTGGGGTTGCCTACTCTTCTAGCCAAGACATAACATGCCATATACTCAATGAGATTTGAACCTCCATCTCGTGGGTTTCACCCAACGAAACTTACTGTTAAACCCCATATCATAGGACAGGGGTTTTCAATGAATCCAGTTTCTTAGGTGCAAGGGTTTCTTCATAGTCTATACCTTCCTTTCGAGAGAAATCCCCTACAACAAATCTAGCTTTGTATTTATCTATACTTCCATCAATCATGTGTTTGATTTTGTAAATCCATTTTGAAGTGACAATTGATTTATCGTTTGGCCTAGGAACGATTTTCTAGACTCCATTCTTCATGATGGATTGATATTCTTCTTTCATTGCCTTCTTCCATACTTCTTGATGAGCAACTTCTTCAAAAGTAGTTGGTTCAACTTCTATCAATTTTGTTATGTATGTTGCATATCCTGAATATCTTTTTGGTATTTTGCTTTATCTAAAAGTTCCTTTAGCAACTCTATGTCCTTCGGCATCTTCAAGAGTAGCTTTCAACCAATTTGGCCTCTTCCTTGTTTCGGGTATAATCATAGGTTGAATCGGCTCACTTTGTCCTTCATCTTCTTCTTGTTGGTTAGGGTTGTCTCATCATGATGTTTTTCTTCTTCAAATAGTGGTGTATCTTCGTCATCATAATCAATTGGAATATCCTTGGATCTCTTGTAGGCATGATTCTCATCGAATATAACATCCCTGCTAACTTCAATTTGTCTTCCTTCCGTTATGTAGATTCTATATGCCTTCGAAGAAAGACTATCTACATTGAAATCAATGCATCTAGTGCAAGCAATCAAATATCATTAAAAATCAACATCTACACTAAAATCAATGCATCTAGTGCAAGCAATCAAATAGGATTAGAAATCACCATCTACACTGAAATCAATGCATCTAGTGCAAGAAATCTTCTTCCCTCTCTCCCCCCTCCATCTATATCTATATCTCCCTCCATCTCTCCTTCTTTGCCTGTCTATATCACCCCCCCAAACACACACTCTCTCACTCCTTTCTGCAACTCCCTTTTGTTCGAGATTGTAGGGAATAATGAGCTCCCTCTTAATCCCTGCTTCTTTACAATATGAAACCAATTCTTTTAAAGTGTATTCCCCACCATTTTTCAGATCTCAAGGTTTTTATTTTTCTTTCGGTTAAGGTCTCTACCTCAGATCTAAACTTCTTGAATTTTTCGAATACTTCATCCTTTGTCTTGAGAAGGTAGAGCCATGTCTTTCTGAAGTGATCATCAATGAAGGTCACATAAGAAAGATGGCCTCCAAGTGGATTTGTTAGACGTAGGCCCACCCCACATCGGAATGAATGAGGTCTAATATTTCTTTAGACCTTGTATCACTGCTTGTGAAAGACTTCCTTGTATTCTTTCACAAAGCACATCCCTTACATACTCCTTCACGATTTTCTTTGATGTTAGGGATGCCATTTACCATTTGATTGAGAGAGGGAATGATATTGTAGTGTATATGCCCATATCTTCTATGCCATAGTTCGATGCGATTGATTTCCATGTGAACTAGAACTTGAGGAGATGGTATAGTCTTCCTTCACGAACTCCAATAACTTTTGCCTTTTCAATGCTTGAATCCTTTCCCCAAACCAAGACTTTACCATCTACAAAAACAACCCTATCTCCTTTATCTTCTAAACAAGAAATTGAAAGTAAATTCTTTTCCAAACTTGGAACATAGAGTATATTGTCGAGGTGTAGCTTTGTTCCATTCTCCAACTTCAAAGATGTAGATCCAAGGCCCTTGACTGCATGGCTATTATTGTTTCCTAGTTCCACTGCATGAGATGATTGTTCCTTTCATAGAGTATGAAGTTGTCCACTTTCTCCTGTCATATGTCTTGATGCTCCATTATCAGTGATCCATGCATTGTCATCATCAAGAGTACCTGTAAGTGCAACCAAGGATCCTTCACTTTTGACCTTCTTAGATAGGTTGTAGAAGATCCTTCCGATCCAACTTCTTGCAATTCTTATGATATTTAATCCCATCTTCAAGTAACTTGCCATAGAGGGAGTATCCTTTCTTCTTAAGCCAACAAAGTGATCTACAACCTTTTTTGACCTTAGCTTTGATACCATGTTGAGAAATCAATGCTAGTAGTAATTGGGGTTTGATTCCTCTTCTTTGATAATTACTTGTGAATTATGTTGGCTTCTTCTACTTATTATTATATTATGTTTCATCAAACAATTACCAATATATGAGTATATGGAGATCACAAGAACAAGAGATAGAAGATGTAGGCGGGCAACCAGGGAAAAACCCCTAAAAGGGGAAAACCCAGTCAAAACTCTTCCTTCAGTAAATTCAAAGACAAGATGAGATATACCAAGACTCTTTTGACCTAGATATAGAGTTCCCCCAATCACCAAGTGAACCCTTCCTTCTTCTTCAAGTGATGTTCTCCCATCAACAACTTCGACCTATCAGCAACAAAATTTTGACGTCCCCAGTAGCAGAACTTCAACTCCAACAACAAAACTTTGACCTGCAGTAGAATTCAGAATTTCGACCCTAGCTATAGCCCAACAATTTTGCACGTGCTAGAGAAAGATGGCCCAAAACTTCAACTTTGTCTTCTCCTTCAATCTACTTCCTTCTCGTGGAATTTCACACCTTTTTCTGTCTCTCTTTCTTGTGTATCAAACTTGTTGAGTGAGTGAGCAAATGGATTGAACTGCTTGTCTATGCATAGCCTCTTCTAGGGTTCGAATAGCCTTAAGTAGTCCGACTTCAACATCATAGGGTCGACTTGGTGTGGAGGTAATTTGACTCAAAAATAATTCTTTTTACATGATACAAAAGCCCAAGAATGGTCCAATAAAATTTACAATGACTATTGAATCAGTATAAAACCTAGAAGCCTACAATGGAGTCTTTGACCTATAAACATGATGACCCAAGCATGAAACCCATGCTTTAATAAGTCATTTTAAAATTTCTTTTGACAAATAAATTACATTATACAAATATGAAGACCGAACCTAGTTACATTCTTCAACATAATGCGAGCAATCTCTGAAGGGTGCTGGGGATCCATGAAGAGCTCTTTGCTATGGTGGAGGCCCGTGGCTCTCAATGCTCACCCTACAAGTGCCAATGTGGCCCTCTAGAGGTCTAGAACGCCATATAGGGAGACCAAACCCTAAATGGAGACCCACCTGCAATCCTGCATAAGATCCAATGCGTCCCCTTGTCCTCCAATACAACAAATCATCAGAATAATTAAGCAAAAGTGTTTACAAATCATGGATCTAGGTGAGCGCTTCATGGTGGCATGCCCTTCTATAGTGGGCTATGGCATGTACAAGTGTCTCCAAGATTAATAAGAGGGTTAACCAAGGACCCTATTAGGTGCTTTCAACCTTTAAATGGAGTAACATGTCCACGGTAGTTCATCAAATGGTGGTGGCATGTGATATAATGATGAGATGGAGTGGGGATCAAAGGAAAAACTCCAAGCCACCTGTTAGGGTACAAGGGTAGCTAAAATAAGGGAATCCCACACTTGGGTATATGAGTGTAGGAGGGAGCAATCATGGTACATAAGTTACCCCGACATTTGTTTTTCCACCCTTCTTCATATGCCTTATGCCGTTTATTGATTTTTCTTCATAACTGCTCGGGGCTCCAGGGAATGACAACATGATGTGTGCTATATCGCAGAAGGTAGCCCCTTTTAAGGTGGGGCATTTCATTGCCCACCAGGGGTTGGGATAATCATGGGTTCTTTAATGTGGAGGGAGCTCATCTAGGGCCCATAGGAACCAAGGTGATGGCCATAGATAAGGGGTAGAGCTTATGTTTGGCTTTTGTCCACGTGCTAAATTTGTATGTTATGTACATATTTTGCATTTTATGGTACATTTCCTATTGTGAGTGGCCAAACTATGCTTTTTCTTTTCTTTTTAGCTGCATCAACCTCCGGGGCATCGTTCCAGGCCCGACCCAAAGTATGGACAAGGGGAGGGGGAGGCTAACCCTTTGTGGACCCAGTGGACACATGTGGAACTGGATGGGAGATATGATGAATGGGGTTGTAATGAGCAGAAGCGAGTGATGTATATGGTGTCAGAAAGTGGGACCACGCAACGAAAATTGAGATTTCCCATGTAGCGCCAACCCTGAAGCTAATAGCCGATAAAGGAGATCCTATGGGACTAGGCTACAAGACTAACCATCAAATCGGGCAGAGTAGACAAGAGTACAAACCTAGCCAACAGTTTCCGCCGAATCCCCCCACCAATCCATGCCCAAAAGTGTCCATGAAGTGCAAACAAAAATACTCAGTGATGCCAATGAAAAAGCCATACCTTTGGGGTTTGGAGGCCCACCTTCAAACATATGATCATAACATATGGGTGAGGGACCACGTGGTTGGCTCAAATGATGGAGATAATGGCACATCGAGCTATCTGGTGGCTGCAAGGGGCTGCTAGCTACTGGCTGAGGACCATCTAGGAGAAAATTTTTCTCCTATAATACCACCCATGGATGGTGGGTAACAAAGCCTAAGAACACCAAGATGTTGGATGGTGAAGGTGTGGCTCTGTATCTGACAAGACTTTCTCAAGTTCGTGATGAGCTAGCTGCCATAGGAGATAACGTTCCAAGTCTGAGCTAGTGAGGAATGCTTTGAAGGGCTTCTCCTGAGCTGGGGAACTATTTAAATGGTGAGAAAGGGTTGTTTAACACTGAATCATCAGGATGTGTTATCTTGTGTAGTAACCACGTTTTTCTTTGTTATACTACTGATAGTGACACGTGATCAATACGTTGTAATGGGGATCTATTGCTTCGTTAGAGGATTATGTTAGAGTGCATGATGCATCCTTTTAAATATGTCCATCAGGAATGTTCTATTATTTAGAATATGTACATCTTTTTTCATTTATACATGGTGATTGAAAGCTCATAATATGCAATCTCATATCTGCTATAGCTTTGGTTAATTCTGGAATTCTATTTAGAATTACGAATTGGACATACAAATTAAAAACTTATGTGTAGAGACACCTTCACTTTATGAAGTGTATGTATTCTCTCCTGATTGAAAATCTTAAATTGGAGCATGAATGCTAACTTGTTTGATACTGTGCCTACTTAAGAAAGTTATCTTGTCAAATCAAGATATACATCCCAGAATTTTGGTTAATTAGGTGTTTTTACCATGACTGAATTTGGCACTTTGCCCATCAATTCTGTTAGTACTAAAAGTCATTTTGAATTCAGAATGTAAATTCTGGTAGCTAATACCAAATTACTTTCCTTGATGTAATATGGTTGATCTGTGCCTTTGCAGAACTTCATAATATTCGCTGATTCTAGGTTTTAAGCTCCGATATTATGCATCTATCCTAACAGGGAACTTTAAATTATATATTTGGAATGAAAGTCCACTTTACTTGTATGTTGCATTGGGCAGCTTCCAGGCATTGTGTTTGCTCGAGGTGGGGCAGTTGCTATCTTGATGGTCTTGGAGTGCGATGGAGAGTCCTATGTAGTGTTAACAGAACAGGTATTTTTCTGCAGCATTCTTTGGTGATCTGATTGATCATTTCTCCAGTTTTCTATGGATGTTAAGGCAGTTTTCTATGGATGTTAAGGCAATAATTTCATGAAGGCACAATTATTGTGTATAAGTAGGAGTCAATTGGAATCTGATCTCTGCAGGCTAGAGTCCCTGTTGGAAGGACTATTCTCGAACTGCCAGCTGGTATGTTGGATGATGATAGAGGAGACTTTGTTGGTACTGCTGCTCGTGAGGTAAAGTTGTTATGTACCTGTGGCTTATGAACCTCTGTTCGTAACAAGAAATAACCTATCATGGGCTCATAGCATTTAATTACATGCTTATAGTATTCTTAACTCAGATGGTGTTATGGACCAAGTAAGTATAATATTTGACCCGATTCAGTAATGCCACACCTAAATCAAGATGAGTGAATGAATAAACTTCCTGTTACAACATACTGAATGCACAAGATAAGATGACCCTTGAAATGTGTCTCCGTGATATATATATATATATGGATGGAAAACAGAAAGGAAAAGAAAGCAATAATAAGTCAACATCACTATAATTAATGTAACGATAATGAATGAGGGTTATGGTTAAGGGCTCAATAAATGGTAGCATTCACACGTGCTGACTTCATAGAGCCTTAATAAGATTATTCAACTGTATCATGTTTCTTTTTTCGTTGATAGTGAAATGTTTCATCATCCAATAAAGATGTCACTGGTTACACTAATCTAGTGAGCATTTTTAATTCGCTAGCACTAGTACATACCTAAGTCTCCTACCTAAGTCTCTTGACTCAAGTTTGAGTTTGATTTCAAGGGCTTTGAATTTATTATTATTTTTACTTTTTTGTACTAATAGAATCAACAACTGGGTCGGGCTCATATTTGCATGACACGGGGTCGATTACGGCCGCTACTATTATACCTCTAGGGCTTACCACATTGCTCCTCTCTGTAGACCAAGATACTTTGGGGGGATTTGAACCTTGGATCTTTTAGTTTACACAATACTTCATATCATGGCAATCGCCAACTGAGCTGCCCGCTGTGACAAGGAACTCGAAATTTGAAAAGAATTTGATAATGAAAAAATTGACTTTGAGTTTGATTTTATATATATATATATGATTACCTTTACTAAATATTTTAGAAAATTTTTTAATGTTAAATTCTAAATGTTTTATAAAGTTGTCAATATACTTTATTTTCATTTAAATTAAACTTTCCACTATTTATAATTATAACTTACATATTAACTAATTATAATTATAATAACGTAAATTTGATTTAAATTATTTTTATTTATAATTTATTTTTATAACTTTTATAAATATTAATAATTTTATTAATTTAAAGAGGGTTTACGAACATTCAAAAAAGAGGTACTATATGGTAAATAAATATAAAACCCCATTTTATACTTACTCCAATGGTATGGTAAATAAATAAAAATATAAATAAACTAGAGGTAGGGTAAATAAATAAAACCTCTTTTTATATTTACAAAAACTCAAAAAAGAGGTCTTATTTAGGTGAAACTTGTGGGCCAAATACCATTTTAATACCATGGGCTAAATACTGTGGGCCAAATACCATATTTATAAAAGAGATATAAAGAGGTATGGTAAATAAATAAAAATATATCAAATAGGATTAGAAATCAACATCTAAACTCCCAGATCCAACCTAGATAAAAAATACCATGGGCCAAATTATTATTAATACCATGCAAAAAAACATTAATAACCCTCATATTATTATTATTAAATCTAATATATCATATTAAATTATACACTATAATATTTAATATTACTTAAATTTAATAACTTTGGTAAATACAATATTAAATTTATTATATTATAATATATATTAATATATCATGATATGTATAAACTCTAGATATATATGGGAGGGAAGAAGAACGACATAGAGTGATAGAGGTGGAGAGGTAGCGGGAGTGACAAGGGAGAGATGGAGATAAACTGAAAGAGAGGGTAGAGGAAGAATGAAGAGAGAGAGAGGGAGAGGAGTGAGAGAGGTAGAGAAGGGTAAGAGAGGGAGATGGAGACACAATGATGGAGGGGGGAGAGAGGGAAGGAGAGAGGGAGGGAGATAGAGAGAGGATTGGAGGAGAGAGAGAGAGAGAGAGAGAGAGAGAGAGAGAGAGATGGGGGAAGAGGGAGGAGGTAGGAGAGAAAGGGGGAGAGAGGAAGTACGAGTGAGAGGGGAAGAGAGAGGGAGGGATAGAGAGATGGAGTTGGAGGGGGAGAAGAAGAAAAACACAGAGGGTGAGAGAGAGGGAGTGATAAGGGAGAGAGAGAGTGTGTGTATGTTTAGGGGTGAGATAAAGAGACAAAGAAGGAGAGAATGAGAGAAGGGGGGAGAGAAGGAGAGAGGGAGGGATATAGTAACATAGTTGGAGAGAGAGAGAGAGGGTGATGGGGAAAGAGAGAGGGAGGTAGGAGAGAAAGGGAGAGAGAGGAGAGTGATGGGGGAAGAGAGAGAGAGAGAAGAGAGAGAGAGAGAGATGGGGGAGGAGAGAGGGAGGTAGGAGAGAGGGAAGGATAGAGAGATGGAGTTGGAGGGGGAGAGAGGGAGGGAAGAAGAAAGACATAGAGAGTGAGAAGTGGAGAGAGAGAGAGAGTCACAAGGGAGAGATGTAGAGAGAGTGTGTATGTTTAGGGGTGAGATAAAGAGACAAAGAAGGAGAGAAGGAGAGAAATGGTTATAGTAATAGAGTTGGAGGGTGAAGAGAGAGAGGGGTGGGAGAGAGGAAGGAAGAGAGAGGATGTGAGAGAGGGAGGGAAAGAGAGATGAATTTGGAGGGGGAGAGAGAGGGAGGTAAGAAGAAAGACATAGAGAGAGAAAGGTGGAGAGAGAGAGGGGGAATGATAAGGAAGATGGAGAGAGAGGGAGAGAGGATAGCAGGAGGAAAGAGAGAAGCGGGGGAGAGGGAGAGAGAGGGGAGTGATAAGGAAGATGGAGAGAGAGGGAGAGAGGATAGCAGGAGGAAAGAGAGAGAAGCGGGGGAGAGAGAGAGGGAGAGGAGGAGGGAGGGACATATAGATAGATTGGAGAAAGAGAGTGTAGGTTTTGGGGGTGACATAGAGAGACAAAGGGAAATAGAGATATTGATGGAAGGTGAAGAGAGGGAAGAAGAGAGAGATGGAAAGAGGGAGGGAGGGACAAAGAGATTGATAAATATGGAGTGAGAGAGTGTGTGTGTTTGGGGGGGTGAGATAGAGAAGCAAAGAAGGAGAGATGGAGGGAGATATAGATATAGATGGAGGGGGGGAGAGAGGGAAGAAGATTTCTTGCACTAGATGCATTGATTTCAGTGTAGATGGTGATTTCTAATCCTATTTGATTGCTTGCACTAGATGCATTGATTTTAGTGTAGATGTTGATTTCTAATGATATTTGATTGCTTGCACTAGATGCATTGATTTCAATGTAGATGATTTCTAATCCTATTTGATTGCTTGCACTAAATGCATAGATTTTAGTGTAGATGGTAATTTCTAATCCTATTTGATTGCTTACACTAGATGCATTGATTTCAATGTAGATGTTGATTTCTAATTATATTTGATTACTTGCATTAGATGCATTGATTTCAATGTAAATGATTTCTAATTCAATTTGATTGCTTGCACTAAATGCATTGATTTCAGTGTAGATGGTGATTTCTAATCCTATTTGCTTGCTTGCACTAAATGCATTAATTTCAGTGTAGATGTTGATTTCTAATCCTATTTGATTACTTGCACTAGATGCATTGATTTGAGTGTAGATATTGATTTCTAATCCTATTTGATTTCTTGCATTAGATGGATTGATTTCAGTGTAGAAGTTATTTTCTAATCTTATTTGTTTGCTTTCTGAGATGCATTGATTTCAATGTAGATGTTGATTTATGATTTTATGTAATTGGTTGTATGATGGTACATTAATTTTAAAGTGATTGGATTAACAATGTGCATTGATTTCAGTGTAAGCACAAAAAAATATTGGCACTGTACACTGATTTTTGTGTTATAGTAATTCAACTTATTAATATTGGAGAGCAAGAGAGACAAGGTATGCTGTTTACTGCAACAACTTGAGCTAAAGATTTAAATGGTTTACGATTTCAACTGTCCTTTTCATATAATTGATATGAAAAGATGGCAAAACTAACAAGGGAGACAGTAAGAATAGTAGAAGAAAATAGTTTGAGATTGATCACAATGAAGACTATTTGTAATTGACTACATCCTTATTATTCACATTTTCTATCATTCAACACTATTACATTGTCACTTTGCATTCAAAATTTTAATTTCATCATTTCTTATCATTAAAGTTATTAACAATATTTATCATCTCAACAAACTGAGGTAACTAAGCAAATTTAAAATTAAAATGACGAGATTAATCTTAGACATATTTAACATATTAAAAATGATTATATTAATATTAGATGTATTTACATATTGTTGATAAAATTAATAATATCTTCGATAGATTTTCCTTAGCTGCACACAACAAAAACCAGCCTAGATCCATCTTAACTCCGGATCTATCAAGCGCCAAGAGGGATCAAATCTCTCGAGGTGCAAACCTTTTCTCAAGTTTTGCATTAAAAAAGCGAGTTACACCTCGAGAGATTTGATCCCTATCTGCGCTTGATAGATCCGGAGTTAAAGATGGATCTAAGCTAGTATTTAAAAATATTATATATTTTATATATATGAAAAATAAAAATATACTTATTGTCGTAACTTAAACTTTCCACTATTTATAATTATAACTTACATATTATACTAATTATAACTTATATTTCATACTACATAAATTCTAACATGGTTATAAAGTTGTTATATATATAACGTAATTTTGTTTTGAAATTGTATTTTTCATTTAAAATTGATTCCAAAGTGGTTGCAGCGTGCATGGAAGGGTTGTTGGACTGACCCTGTACATGCATCAATGGATGGTCGTGGACTAGTGATGGATCGTTTGTCAACTCACCAAAAAGGTTGTGGATTGCATCGTTCCCCATCAACAGGGTTGTGGGTTGTCTTTGTTCACCATCGGAAGGGTTCGTAGTGACTATTTATTGTCGTAACTTAAAACTTATTATATATATATAATATATATATATATATATATATATCTATATCTATATCTATATGATTCTATACATATTTTTAAATACAAAATTATTTATTTATAAAATTATTTTACTATGGATATAAGTTATAATTAGTATGATATGTAAGTTGTAATTATAAATAGTGGAAAGTTTAAGTTACAACCAAGTTTATACTTTACACTATTTAATAATTATAACTTAATATTCCATGCTACATAATTCTAACATTGTTTATATATATATATAATTATATATATATATATATATATATATATATTATATATATATATATATATATATATATATATATATATATGAATAGAAGTTTAAGTTAGGACAATAAATAGTCACAATGAACCTTTTTGATGGTGAACAAAGGCAACCCACAACCTTGCTGGTGGGAAATGAAGCAATCCACAACCTTTCTAGCGAGTTTACAAACGATCCATCACCAGTCTATGACCATACATTGATGCATGTACATGGGCAATCCACCAACCCTTCCAATGCGTGCTGCAACAACTTTGGAATCAGTTTTAGAGAATCCATTTCAACAATCATAGAGCACCTTTGAAGGTATTTATTTTAGGGCACCATTTGTTGGAGGGAATATGCAAACACAGAGCACAATGGAGGTTGAACATTTGACCCCCGAAAGACTGGTCACGACAAAACCAAGCCTTGAAGAAACTATGGCAAACTTGAATGAATTTTTTCATTGTGCCTTTGAATTCAACGAATTTCAAATTTCATGGTTGAAAACAGCCAAACATAATGACTAGGTTGAATGCTTGTGTTACATCTCAGTTTTACTTCAACATACCTCAATTTTTTTTTTCACCAGATGCAGTTCATCATATGCACTAATTTTGTGCATATCTTGATGTTGATGATGTCAGAGCTCAAGTTACCATGATTTGATGTTCCATCACTATGCTTTTACTATTGTATTATGATCAGCCATAAGTGTTACCATTTGTACTCATATTTTATAGGACCATTCTTAGATGATCAATGTAAAGTGTTTTTTTACCTATATAGTTTCTCTAGACCCCATTTGGTTAGTCACGGTCCACCCCCATTTCATTATAGTCCTTGTTCTTATGGCTTGGCTAAATATCCCTTGGAGGTCATTTGTAGTTAAGGTGGGTGTTATCACCCACAAATCATCCACCTAGTGTTATGGGGATTGCCGGAAAATGTCATTAATCCATCAAGATAAAGGTTTCCTAAAGGTACTTGTCCTCAACTAAAAGAGCAAGAGATTGACTTTATCAAATGGGTTTTTCTTTAACCATTCAAACTCATAGTAAGATTTTTCCCAGTTAGACAAAAACCCATTTGACAAAGTCAATATCTTGCTTTTTGAGTTGATGACTAATAACCTTAAGAAACCTTTATCCTGATGGATTAATGACTTTTTCCATCTATCACCTGTAACATGAGGTGGATGGTTTTTGGGTGATAACAATAGATACGTGAGGGTCTTGGAGTGGATCTATTAGGACACATGACTTAGGCAGCCCTTAGGCTTTTTCACATTACCTTTATGTAAAAGTGTTGTTCATGTTGTAAAGTTGTCATATCTATAGCGCACACTTATCTTATTCCTAATCATGGATATCATTATATATTTATTGGACTTTGGCCATGGAGTCTTGGAGATGACTCTACAATTGCTCATGCAGAGACTCGATTCCCAAAGCAGTTTTACAATTCTTGAGGCATTTCACGAATCCTTATGCATTAGTCATGTTACCCGCCAAAAGTGGGTAACGCCATAGGATAATTTTTTCTCTGTCATTTGGACAACTAGCTAGCTAGCAACCCTATGCACTGCTTAGTTATGATGATATGCTACATTCCTCCACCATTTGTACTGGTCATACACCTTTTACTAGTCAACATTCCTCTTGAAGGAAGGTCACCACTCGACAGGTACTTTAACCATTTTGCAATCAAGTGCTTTTACTTTATGTTTTGGGCATTCTCAAGTGGATAAAGGGTGATCTGGATGATTGAACGATCTTGACTGTAAACTTGTTCTCTCACCTTACCAGGGGGTTAGTCTTTGGCCCTAGTCTAGTGGGACCTCCTCTAAGGCCCTAGGGTTATAATAGGAGCATTACTTGGGAATGTTGGATTGAAGTAGTGTGTCCATAACCATTCCATACTTAACACCTTTCATCATTACCTTGATGTCACATCCATCGTTTGGGTTTGCTGTCATTGGTTCATTTGGATTTGGCACCTTCGCAAATACGTCTTTGAGTCGAGGTTGGAAAACTTTTCTCTGGAGGTTGATGCAACTAAAAGAAAGATAAAATCATAAAATGGCCACAACAAAAGAGAAAGAAAAGATAAAATGCAAAAGATGGCCATAACAATAGTTAGCACATGGGAAAAAGCCTAGCATGAGCTCTACCCCCCTCATTAGCCATCACTTAGTTCCTGAGTAGTAGATGCTCCATCATATAAGGAAGGAACCCTTGCACCAACCTTGATAAGCGAGAAACTGATTCATCCTTAAGGGATAAATAAATGCTACATCACTAAAAGCAAGTTTGGCCACCTATGCTATGCTCCTTATGAATGCTTTATCAAAAAGAAGTAAAAGGTGCACCAAAGGGGTGGAAAAAGTAGGCCAAGAAAAGGGGTATCTCATGCCTTTATGATTGGTCCCTCCATACATTTATACACTCAAGATTATGGACCTCCATTGGCTGGTCCTGTGACCATGGCACCTAGCCATAAAGCTTGTCCCCTCCATTACCACCACTATCACAAACACCTATGAATTGAAGGGTTGATCTTAGGGCTATGGGCTATGGGGGAGTTCCCCCCCCCCCCGCCTCCCCACCCCCCCTTGCACCTGCTTCTGAAGTGCGCTCCAAATAGAAACACACAAGGAGCACGCTCCCACAAAAAATGTTTTGCTCCCTAGTAGATTTCTTTTCTTTTCTTCATAAAAAGATTTTTGCTCTACTGTTCAACACCCTTGTAAATGAATGTGACAAAGCTAGTGAGAATGAAATGGGTTGGAACAACAATTTTTAAATGCTCTCATGTAAAACAACTTACACTAGTTCATATACTTGTGTAAGAAAGCATCTCTACAAGATTATGCCATGTGATGAAAATAAGATTATATGAGTCAAAACTTGTGATTGTGCTAGTAAAATATAGGAATAGATACAAAATAAATACCCAGTCGCAATACAATTCCTTCATACAAATCGAGGGTTGGCTTCTAGGGCAAAAAAACCCTAAATTAACTTAAATTCTACCATCAGATCTCCTGCCTAATGAATGGTCCATATTGACTACAAAATTAAAATATTTTATAAGGTAGTTTTCTAAAAAATTTCCTTTCGCGGGTGTTGCCCCTGAACCCGCATGACAGGGGCTCAAAGGCCTTGGACCCACTACACCAGTAGTGGGGTGGGTGGGGGGGCAAGCCCCCTATCAGGGACTGGAATCCAAACACAGCCAAAACAAGACTTCTGAATCAGGAAGATAATCAGGCTCCACACCCAACGTGATGAGAATCAAGCTGTAACTTGTGGACCTGTGGTTGATGAAAATTACAACTACTAGATGATTGATGTTATCTGGTTTAATCCATGTTTTATGCTTTTTATAACTAATTCATCACTCTACATGCTTTTGTTGACATATATGCATCAAAATATATAAAAATATATATTATATAAAAAACGCTCCCTACCCAGAAGCTTTTGAAAATTGTCGCTCCCGCTTTTGCTTTCCACTTCCAAGCAACCTTGGTTGATCTTGGACATGTCACCTCTCCTTAGGGGCTAGAAACACGTAATAAGGTTAACTATCTAGTGACCCCTATCAAGGTAGGGAACACTTTTACAAGACTTGGTCTAGTTAGATATTTGAAGGTGATCCTAGTTTGATCCCTTAACAATTAAGTATGGTCCACTATGATGCATTTATGGTCGTTGTCTCTAATGAATGGTTTCTTTCACTTGAGTTTGAGTCTTGAGATGGCTTTGCTAGGTGGTCCTTCAAAAAGTCACAAAAGCCTTAAGGGCACATCCAGTCCATGCCTACTCCACATGATGCACATGCCATACTACACTTTTGAAGAGCAATGATGACCTTGCAAATGCAGTGTTACCCCTCCATAGCGAAGCGTTGGGAACTTTGATGATTCCAGTAGTTGATTGACACCTCAAAGCACCCTTGCATCTTGTTGGAGTTTCTTGATGATGTACCCAACAAACCTTGCATGCCCCTAGGCTAGGCTTGACGTTGTTTGATGAGCATAGCTTGATCTAGTCCATATGATGATGGTTATGCTAGGATGGCTAGGGAGTGCTTGTACCACCTCATGGAGCCCCAATGATTAAGAGAGATTGCACCACATTGTCTTGATGGCCCCCTTGGAGATGATGCAGAGCACCCAGAGCTAACTTTTGACATATGGAGACATTTTGAGGGCGTACCCTCAATTACTTGGTTGATTATGATGGTTGAAGATGCATCTTTCCAATTCAATGCATTTTTTGAGTTTCATTAGCCTAAAAATTGCGTGACATCATGCTATAGAGGAGTTTTAGTGGCTTATTTTGTTGTATTGAGCTATTGGGTTGGCTTGTAACCCATCTTCTTCATGTACACTCAAAATTGAAGTTGTCATAGGGTTTTAGGCAATTAATGGAAGTGATTGACCTCATGTAAATAGAGAATCACTCCATTCTTGTTTCTCATCATCACTCTTGGATTTCAGCCTCCTTTAGACAACCCAACTTAGCCTATTGTAACTCACTACTTATGGAGATGTGATCTTTTTGGAGTTGTTGCTATTAGAGAACGATTTTTGTCATGGAGATGTCTTTTTGGGATTGAAAGAAGGCTATTTCATGGACGAAATATAAGTTTGATTGCAAAATTTTATTGCTTTTCATGTGATTAATTAATGCTAAGGCTTTTCTTATTCCATGTCCAAATGCATGCTATGTATGGAAAATCTTGCTTGATTGTTGCGTGTTAAATTGATCTTGTTTGAAATCCATAAGGGACCTCCCAGAGAGCTTCCCCTATTTATTTTCTTCTCTCACAAAAAAGATAGCTGTTAAAGAAAAGGTTGTTATTGATGTGAAAGGAAGCCCTGATGAAAGGGAAAGCTACATAATCAACTGTCATATTTCAAGACCTTTCTAGTGGCAGGGGGTATGTCTCCTAACTTCTCACGATTGAGGAGAAATGAATTTTCTTTGAATGTATGTATACACACACACACATTACCTTTTGCAAAATTCCGCCTCAAGTCGGCCTGATGGGTAACCGAAAGGGTGCGAACCTTGACCTCCCCACCCAACTGTACAAGGAAACGATGTATGGAGGAGGAACAATATATCATTCGATGTTGAGATCTTACACGTCTTGGGAAAGATAGTGGTAAACAAGTATGAAGGTTCACTGCTAGTGAACCAAGGTTTGGAGAAAGAAACCAAAGTGCTAATTGAACCATACCAAAGCACATAATAAGGGATGTGTTTCCGAGTTTTGGAGGTGTTTTAGAGCAACTCTTGTGCTTATTATTTTAGCAGAGCAAGGGGACATATTACAGGACACATGATTGAGGTTTCAGAGTGAGATTAGGTCTGCAAGACCCGAAGACAAGACACAAAACCAGAATGTGTAAATTTCGAGTGGACTATTCACCCTACCCAACTCAACTTGGAAGAAAGTGGTTCGAACAGGGTGCGATGGTCCCAAATTTGCAAGAGGATATGGAATCGTAGCATAATTTCAGGCTCAAACACTATTTCTCTGTCTTCTCTTTTACTTGGGTTGAGTAGTTAGTGATATACCATGTGGGACTTTTCCTACAACTTTTGAGTTGACAAAATATTTTATGCAACTATTATGATACTTGTAAAGACAAGTGCAAAAAAAAGAAGGGGTAGAGGAGGTCGAACTTTGCCTTAGAAGGTTTGTTGCTAGTACTTGTGAGATATTTGAAGGCTAGGTAAGCTCCAACATCAGACTACATATAATTTAAGGACGACAAAACCTTGTGAGTTGTAGCGACAGGTTGGCCTAGGTGGCAAGATTTGGCATGAATTTTTGTGGGCAAGTCAATGCTTTAACGTCATGGAAGAGCAGGAACTAATTATGTTGAGACAAGTTAAGCCCAGTTGGGGCTAAGCCAGGAGAAGCCAAGTCAAAGAGCTAAGCCAAGTTGAAGATTCAAGCCCAATTAAAGAGCAACTAGTTAAAGAGTTTAGGAAGGATAGGTGGAGGTGATCAAGTTTCAAGTTGCGAACCTAAGGGTGGCATGGTAGGGTGACAACCCCACTAAAGAAAGTGAATTTGCTATGAACCAGGAATTGCTGATGACATGTCCAAGGAACAAATTGAAGAAGTAGGTGGTTCCCTACTAATTTACGGAGTTGGTGCTCAGCTGGGGATTGGAGTCTCTTGTAGGTTAGTGCTTATGAATATGCTAAGTCAGTGCTCAACTAGGGGATTGAAGTCTCATGTGGGTGGGTGCCTACAAAAGTTGTAAGTTGGTGCTTACTTTGTACAAGGAAGTTTACAAAACATTTACAAAGAGAAAATTGTTTAAGTGCTTCTTTTATAAAGATCTGTGTCTCATGATTTATGTCCTTGGAGCGGTACTAAATCGAAATAAACTAACTTACCCTAGGGTTTGAAATTTAGGTTCTCAATTTTCCGGATGATCAAGGGAAAGAAAAACCTATCTCTATTCCTCAAATAATTGGAGGAAGGATTTAGCTTAACAAGAGACAATGCAACAAATACCAAAATAAGCTAACTTAGCACAAGAACATTCATCCCATGGAACATAATACCAAGATAAAGCAAATAATTAACTCACTTTGTCATGGAACATCCATAATACACCATAAGTATCCATGAAAATAGATCACATCACATCACAAGTCCACCCAAGAGAAGTCACTCAACTAGGCCCCTATAACTCGCAAGAGAGAAGAATCACCAATCGACCAAAAATATGGTCCAAGTGTGACAATGAATCTAAGAGACAAATTGAATCCTTATTTATATGAGGGTCGCCAAGCCGTTTTACTTCTTATTTGCTCTAAAAGCCCCTAAAAAGAAGGTATCCATGATACAAGGTGGATAAGTCATCAAGCCAATTCCCAAAGATAGTCAAAATAATGAAATAATATGAAAATAAGCCTCAATTAGCTTCATGCTTGAGCAAAATCTCCTCCATGGGGTGATGTCATCTCCAAAAGTCACATCTGTCCATGAAATGGTGCAACGCTGACTCAAAATTCATACCTTGTCCACAAATCATGACTCTTCGTCTACAAATGGTGTGTCATCACCAAAATAGTCCTCTCAAGCCCCAACGTCACCCTCCAAAAGACCTACATCATCATCATCATCATCATCATATGTAGCACATGGGTGACATCATCAAACTAGGGCATGACATCATCATAGTAGAATGTGCACAATTCCCTCCAAAGGGATCCCAAATGATCATCATCAATCATCATTAAGAGAAAAGCAATGTCTTTCAAGAAGGCACAATGCTAGCTTGGGGGCATCATGTCATCTTTTGGGTACACTTGATCTCTATGCAACGTCCAAGCCTCGATCTTCAATGTCCAATATCTTGAGGCTGAGGTAGGGTCTCATCAACTATGCCAAGTCAACCTCATAGTCAATTCCCCTCAAAAAGTTCCCAAAATCCTTTATCAAAGTGCTTTGCATCATCATTAGATGTGATTGGACATCATCTTTGAATTGTTGGAGAAGCATCATATCACCCCCTCAAGGGATTTTGGATGCTCTTGGAAGACCATCTAGCACATACTCAAGGAATCAAGTGAGATCAACGTCATGGATGCAAGAACCATAAGAGCATTAAGGTGGACAATATTTAACATCAAAGCCAACAAAGTACTTAGAGAAGTATCATCTTCGAATATCTCACTAGCTTATGATTATATACAAGGTTACTGAACTTAGGTATGCAAGGGCTATCATGTGACCCTATTAGGTGCAATGGGAGGAATAGTTCCTAGGCCGATCCTTTCAAATGACAGGCATTATGGCTTGGGGTTTACTTCGTGAAGTCATATACTAAGTTGTGTAAAACTATCATCCATGAGCACCTTTATAGAGGGAGTGCTTAGTTGTTTGAGTAACCTTCACTTGCCTTTGTTTTTTCAAGCTCGCTCTTTTGTCTTTTTCTGAAGTTAATGTGGGTTGTTTAACAAACTTCATTGATTATCATTCTATAAGATAACTCAATACCCTTAATGATGGGCTTTTTATTGCTTCATCGGGGTTGAGATGTTCTTTGAGAGTTCCTTTTACTTTGAGAGGTTTGATATGCTTGGATACTCTCGTGGACAAGTGGCTATATAAGAGGTAGAGCTCAACCTTAATTGGCTTTTGATTGCTTTACATCTCTTGCCATTCTTTTGCATTTTGATATTTAGATTATGCTTTTTCTTTTCTTACAACTACATCAACCTTGAGTATTTCCAAACCCTTCTTCTCATAGGACAAGGTATTTAGGTAACTAGAATGAGCGATTAATAACAACAAAGCAAAAGATGGGAGAATGAATAGGGGGAATGATGACAAGTGTTAAGTATGAATATCATGGATCACTACCATACTCAGAGGTTCCTATTTGTGCCACTCCTAGATAGTGAAAAAAAACACCCAAGGAAAGTCACATTGGATTAGAAGCTTGTAGAATTCCCTTGAAAATTTGCTACTGCTTGAATGAACAAATCTGAAACTAATGTTTAACACCAAGACATAAAATTTCTCTACCAATTTGCAACAGAATAGGAGCATAAATAAATACTTTCACATGATAACAAAACAACACAATATTTTCTAGGGAACCCAACTGGGAAAACCCTCTGCTAGTTGTAGAAATTTTATTGACAAAGTTTGAGCAAATAGAATTATTACAAAGAAAATTGTTTCTCTAGAGAACAAGCTTGATCTCCTTGCTAGTACTTAGCTCGAAACCTATTTGCAAGAACCCTATTCTTAACTCCTAAATCCTTGTGCTGGCCAACCCCTATTTCCTTATGCTAATCTTGGAAATTTCATCCCATTTTCTAGCGCACAGGAGGCTCCTATTTCCTTGGAATTTCTCCTAATCCCTAGCACACACCAACAAGAATTTTCTTGGCCAAAAACTTTGTATAGGCCTCTCCTTCATGCCCTTCCAAGCTCTGCTAGCTCGCACACAAAATTCTTGCTCAACAATTAATTGTACAAGTGTGCCTTCATCCTCCTTATAAGCAGTTCTATCATGCTATAACTGGCAAATCCAAGTTTTGAACACAAGTTGTGATTGACAAGGTTAACTGAGTTGAATTGCTTATTGTACTCGTCCCACCCTTAATCAAGACTGAAGCTTCACAAATTCGTCCACTTCTAATTGTGAACTACCTGTTAGAAGTCTATTGAATTGATCTTCCAACTCCACGAATGAGATAATTGCTCTGTGACTTGTCCTAATTTATAGGAACTCATGCATGCTAAAGAACACCTTTACTCGCGACTTTTCAACAAGGAAAATGATAACCACCCAAGTGAAATAAGGGAACATGTACACAACCTAGAGTGGTCTAGTCCAATTTCAACTTGTGATTCATCCTAAATGCCTTAAACATTAGATAAAAGCAGTTGCATTAAAAAATGCTTAATGTACCTCACAATACATGACCCCACCTTCATTTGATGAATATGCTAAATGTATGGATATACTGACTGAAGAGTGGTGAGAGGCATCGGAGGTTGACTATTTTTGGATCATGGTAGGGGCTTGCTGGCTGGAAAGCTACATAATATATCAATTTTCTCCTGGGATTAACCATGTATGTGGATCAGTAACAAGCCATTGTGAGAAAATACATGTTAGATTTTTGGATAAGTTAAAATCATTTTGTTAATAGAACTTTGATCTACTCTATTGAGAAGGTCTACGATTGTAGCTCATAAAGTTGTGTCTGGCTCATAGGTTTTCCTCATGAACCATACTGTCTTGCTCCCTACAAGACTTCTCTCACTCTTAAGGTTTCATCATGAACTCTAATGTCTCCAAGACAAGTACAAAGAAGAGTACAATGATAATTGTGAGTACATGATATCTCTCCTCTCTTATGTCTACAATAAAAATACAGATAGATGTCCATACAAGTAACCAACAAGGCAACCTGGCATAGAGCATTCTACAAGACAAGGATGTACATGTGTCAAACTAGGGTTTATCTAACTTCCAAAATGAAACACCTTCCAAGCATGATTTTGCTTGGGCTTAGTGCCCCTCCTTCGAGATGGCATGCTCTCCAACAAGATTTCAATCCAACTTCCTCTCTTCCATGTTGGTTTGCTATCCAAGTACCATCATGTACGCCACTCCTCCTTTAACTATGTGCCACATTTCTTCTCATGCTCCCAATTTTATTCTTATGTGTACCATTGTGGTCACTAAGATCCAATGCTCGTCCTCAACATGTGTCCAACTCTTGCGTTGCTAGAAACAACTTTCGTCACCTCGGGACAACTGTTTTTTGTTGCTATTGCTCCGCTTGACTGATGTCTTTTAGTCCTCTTGTGATTTGCAATCACGCTCTGATACGATGTTGAAGTTTCTAAGTTTACTTAGTTTAGAAACCCTTCATGCACTTTTTCTGATTTATTCCTACTTGCTTGTTATTTTTCTTTAACAAGTTATTTACAAAGTAAATATTGAAAATAAACACCAGTGCATGCTCAAAATATTACAGATCAACAACTAAAAGAAACAAGAACAAGCGCACCACATGACACCATTATTTTTGGACCAATGTCCCCGGAAAATCCCAATGCGGGAAAACCGATGCAGCTATCTGAGGGTTTTCTTATTAAGCAATATCAGAGTGCAATCTGGGTGCCAAAACTGGCCTACCCACTAGAGAATTTCCTTAGCAGCTATACCTCACAGTTTGAGAGAAATCTCCTGGCTGATACCCCGGAAAAACCCTTTCGGCAACTCAGCACAAAACTACTCCTGCAACCCTAGCGTCTGCCCAATCTGGACTGCGTCAGCCCCTCTCTGTCTCACGCTGGCCCTGCGTCAGTCTTTCTAGGCCTGCGTCAGCCCCAGGAGTCCCTGCGTTAGCTCTGGGAGCCTCTGCGTCAGCTGCACTAGCCCCTCTGGTGCTCTGCGCAACACTTCGCTGCCTCTGCGTGGCCTTGCATGAGCCCTTGCTGGCTTCGCGTCACCCTCCTTCGCTGCTGCACTGCTCTCCTGACATAATCTCTGCCTTCTCTGTTTCTCTGTACTCAATGCTCCTCAGCTGCTCTCCCGATGACTGATTCTATCTCTCTTAGCAAACCCGGCTCTAGAGAATAGAATGATTGATCATCTGGGGTCCTCTCCAAGTGACCCTCAAGCCTCCTCTTATATTTTTCCTGTTGACATCTCAACGGCTGAGATTAAGTCCCTAATTAATGGCTAAGATTAGATTTGGCTTGATCCATGTCTTTTGAACAACTCTAACACAGATTCATATTAATACACATTAATATTTTATTTTCCCTAAGTTTAAACTTAGGGACTCCATTAAAAATATTAATTATTTAATATCTCCTGATCTGTTTAGAATCTGCCCAAACCCTTTCTGTGTATTGGAGATCTCATGTGCCCCAACGTCTCCACCAAATTTCGTGGCTAGAGCACATCCGATGCTACCCCAAATCAACACAGATAGCAAGTCTATGGTGATCAAGAGATCACTGGAGTTCTCGTGACCTCCTGTTCAAGCAACTTCGTTCACTTCTTAGAGAGATCACATGCCAGTTGGAGCTAGATGTGTTACCCACCACATTGTGGGTGATATCCCCAAGAGAAATCTTTCTCCATGATTAGCCTCAATCGACAGGCAACAACTCCTTGATGCCTCCTACTAGTTCGTTGTGCCATTTCTCTACCACTTGAGCTAGCCATGTGGTCCCTCACCCATCTGTATTGGTCGAATGTTGGAAAGTGGACCTCCCAAATATGAAGGTATGTCTTGTCAATTGGTAATTGAGTATTGGGTTTACTTATCATGGATACTTCTGGGTATGGATTGATGGGGGGATTTGGCGGAAAGAGTGGGCTTAGTTTGTGATCTTGTCCCCTTGATCTCTTTTGGTTGTTACCCTTGGATCTTAGTCTCGTGGGATCTCCTTTATTGGCCATTTGGCTCTAGGGAGGTACTACTTGGGAAACCTTGATTTTGTGTACGTGGTCCCGCTCCTTTACCCGCACATATAACTCCATTTCCACTCACTATACCCCCATTCATTATTCCTTGCACCTGGGTCCACATTCCCATTTTGGGTCCACATAGTGCTAGCCTCCCTATCCCATTGCCCCAACCTTGGGTCAGGCCTAGAAAGATGCCCTGGAGGTTGAAGTAATTAAAAAGGAAGAAAAAACATAATTGGCCACATTTAACAGGAAATTGTACCTCAAAATGCAAAAGATGCTTGGGACAAAATAATTAGCACGTGGGCAAAAGCCAACACATGAGCTCTACCCCAATCCATGGCCATCACCTTGGTTCCATAGGCTATAGATGAGCCTACTTTATTATTCATGAAGCCATGATTGTCCCAACCCCTAGAGGGCCATAAACCACCCTATCTAAAAAGGGGTAATCACTGCTACATTATACACATCATGCTCTTGCCCTTTGAGCCCTGAGCAGTGAATTAAAGAAAATTCATAAGAGGGAAAAGGCATATAAAGAAGGGTGGAAAAATCAAGGTCGGGGCACCTCATGTACCATGAATTCTCCCTACTATACATTACATACCCAGGTGTGGGCTTCCCCTTATCGAGCTACCCCTATGCGCCATTATGTGGCCTAGGGCTGCCCCTTTCATTCCTTACTCCATCTCACCTATTTGTCACTTGCCACCCCCATTAGAAGGATGTACCTTGGACATACTATCCCCTCTAAGGGCTGAAACCACCTAATAAGGTACTTGGCTAACCCACTTTGGAGCTTGGAGACACTAGCACATGTCAAAGCCCACTACGGAAGGGCGTGCCATTATGAAGTGCCCAATTTGCTATCCATGGTTTGTAAGCTCTTTTAACCTATTATTTTAATGACTGATTATACTTGAAGCCTAGGGAACGCATTGGATCTTATGCAGGATTATAGTTTGTTTTTTTTGGGTTTGGTTTCCCTATATGGGGGTCCTGACCCCTAGAGGTCCACATTGGCACATGTAGGGTGTGCATAGAGAGCCATGGGCCTCCACAACAGTAGACAATACTCCACAGGTCTTCATGGATGTTCAGAGACTACTAGCAATCCAGTTTTGGGATGATGGTGTGTTGTGCTTTACAAACAACCCCCCATTTCATATTATTTTTATTCATAAAAACATTAAAATATGAAATAGGTCCCTTTAAAAATAAAATTGATATCAAAACTTTTACTTTATAAAAGTCCGATAATCAAAGGAGCGCTTTATGAAAAACCCTTTAAAGCATTATTCATTTAAAAAGGAAATAAAGCAAATATTCGGTCATTGAGATAAAGCGATCGCAAGATCGCATATCGCAATGACATGAGGGATGCAACAAATGGCTTAAAGGCTTTCCGCCGATGCGACATAGTGTTCGGCGATCGGCGATCGACGATACCCAAATGCACCACCAAAGCACCCCATATCAAAGCCCCGATGCGATAAGCTATCGGCGATCGGCAATTGGCACATCCCCTTTATTTAATATCATTGCACATATGCCTTTCGCCGATGCGATATCGCAATCGGCGATCGGCGGGTCCCCTTGTTTGAAACTGAACGCACATATGCCTTTCGCCGATGCGAAATCGCAATCGGCGATACTCAAGGCATTGTTAAGCCAGTCTTGTTAAACCCCCCGATGCGATGCGATAAGGCACAGTTTTCAATAGAAAGCCGTTAAAGTGATTGGAAAGCTCAATTTACTGTTATTTAAGGCATAATCCCTCCCGCTCGGCCGCCAATACGTCCATCGCATGCTTAAAGAGATCTTTCGACCAAATATGGATATAACGGGCATTTATAAGGTGGCAGGCTCTATATGGCCATTTAATGGATTCATGTCCTAAGATCTGCCTATAGATTGTCTCCGCGCCGGTTTTACAAAAGCAAAATATATCAGTGCTCATCTATTCATTTGCTATCAATTGTGAGTTTTATCGCTATCTCTCTGTGTTACGCCAAATTGCCTCTCTGTGCAGAATTCAGTCTCGGACAGGAGTTCGGGCATGATGGGTAAGAAGTCAAAGAAAGTTGCAGGAGCTTCCAATCCACCAGCTGCAGGACAAGCCTCAGCAAACAGCAAAAAGGGCCTAATATCCGACACAACATGCGCAGGCCTCGCCAGAGTCACTTGGCAAGGAACTTATGACTTAATAGAGGCCGAGAAACCAACGCAGACGGTAGAAGAAGCTACCGTGGATTGATTGAAGAAGTTGGACTGCACTCTCAAAGATTTGGCCGATTCTTTCCTCCATAGGATAGCAGCAAGGGAGCAAATTCTCCCATATACAGATGTCGTGCGATGGGCGATTGAAGAAATCCCCATCACAGACAGAACTTTCAGCACAAGGGATGGAAGGATTTTTGGGTCATTTAAGCCAGAAGATTTGAGGCAAATGTATCATTTGCCTAAGCCGGGGAAGATATACAATAGCGCCTTTTTGGAGAAGTTTGCAAGGGAGAACTAGATTGAGTCCGAACCTATCAAGGACTGGAGGCAAAATCCAAATAAACACAAGCACGAATCCTCCGGTAAGTACTCAGTCGACTCTTTGGCTTCTCCTTATTGCTATGCCGGTATAATGATGTGTAGATTGTGGGGTTTACACGACTCTGCCATTTTTACCATTGAGATGGTTCCTCTTATGGAGGCGGCAGTGAACAGCACGATTATGGATTGGGCTACTATCCTTTCAGATAAGTTAGCAGTAGCTGTTAGTGACTTTAGGAATAAAACTAGAGTCACTGAGAGGAAAATTCCCCCATTCTACTATAGTGCATATATCCTAGATACCTTGTGTTTCAATTCTGAATTCCCTATTCTTGGTTGGAGGTGGACTGTACAGGACCCCTCGCCCATTCATATTTATCATCGCAAGATGTGGAAGTCATCCTATAAAAACCACTTGTATCAGATTTGTAATAGTTTCATGGTTCCCGTTTATTACTCAATTTTTGATAAACCCATTTCAAGGACCTCCTACCTAGCCTCTTTTGACTTTCCAGCAGTGGCTAATTGGTTTGGTGAAGAGCATTTTACTTATATTAGAGTCTTTGGCAGCCAAGCCAATCCTCATGTCCTCCCCTTATATGTTCCTGATAAATTGCTAGCAAGGGAAATTTCATCCCAGATTACAGCTGAGAGTACTACACAGACTCTCAAAAAGGAGAAGAAAAGGGGCTGGCCTACTTTTCCCTTCAGATGTGGTGTCTTCACCCTGCATGGTCTTAAACATGCTGAAAAAGAGGCCACAAAGATTCAAGCTCTAAATCTGGCTACCATCCCGAATAGAGCATTTGACCCAAAGCGAACTGCATATGCCGCTTTGGAACATGCCAAATTAGCAACATTTGATCATAAAGAAGATATGTTCGATGATGTGCTCTCTTCAGTTGAATCAATAGGTCAAGCCAAAGAACTCGCCAAGATGCGATACAACGATGAAGGGTTGAATGAGTTTAATAAACTTAGAGAGCAGAGGTTGCAAACTCTGCCTCTAGATTTATTAACGCCAACCCAAGCAGCATCATCAAGCGAACCTAGCCAGCAACAGACAAAGAAATCTCTTGCTACAACGAAAGCAAATAATAACGAGCAGGAGGAACAACAAAGAAAAGACCAAGAGGAGAAGCTGAAGAAAGAACAGGAAGAGCGCTTAAAGAAAGAACAGGAAGAGTGCTTAAAGAAAGAACATGAAGAACGCTTAAAGAAAGAGCAGGAAAATAGACAGCGCAAAGAGCAGGAGGATAAACAGCAAAGAGAGCAGGCGGAGGTGTGGCAAAAGGAACAGGAGCAGCAAGAAAAGAAAAAACAAGAACAATTGCTAAAGGAGTCTCAGTCTAAACAGACCACCACTGATACTAACGTGGGTGCTATCACAGACCCTGAATTGCAAAAGGAATGGCAGCAGTTTAGCACCATTATCAGTGGAGGAAAAGACTCACAAAGTACCGATACTCCTAAAACCAGCAATGTGCAGGATGATACCTCATCTCAGGTTCTGAGTGGAACCAGCGGCCCACCTAAAACTAAGGATATTGAAGTAATTCGAAAGGTCTAGTGACCAAATCACTCTACAAGTAGAAGATATTCCTCCATTGGATGTCTTCTACAGCCCAAGGCATAGAGCAGTGGTAAAACGATCGAGGAAGAGACGAAGGCTTGATCAACCTTCTATCTTTCCAGAACAAACAGTCACGGGCAATGTAGTGTGGAAGGAGAAACTGGATCCCTCCGATGATTTGACTAAATTGTCACAGTACGCTGGAGCTTATTCAGCTGCAACCATCGACAAAGCATCAGAGATAAGTCTTTTATTAAAGACTAAAGACCAGGAAATCTCCATGTTACAAATAGAATTAGCTGAGATAAAACAGAGGGTAATACAAGCCGAGGAGCAGTTAGCAGCACAACAATAGAGGACAGCGCATGCAGACGAACAGTTAGTGGAGCAACAACAAATAAATAACCAATTGGCTCAACAATTGGAAGAAGAGAAGAAGAGGATTGATCAGGCAGTGATCCAGAAACAAAACGAATTAACAGAGGCTTTGGAACAATTGAAAGCAGCGAACGAGCAATTGATGAAAACCAAGGATGAGCATATCACTCAAATAACATCACAGCTAGAAAATATCAAAGGAGATTCGAAGATAACAGAATTCAGAAAAGAGGCGATGTTGATAAACAATGCGCTGATATCGCAAATCAAACTCTTGTGTCAACAAATCTCTCAAGCGGAGCCACTCTGCGAATTAACTACATCCATAAATGAGCAGGTAGAGAAAGCAAGGGATGACTTGAATCAAGCCGATGAAGCTATTACCGCATATCTTGAATGGTAAGATTCGAAGTCAGGAAAAGCCTCCAATTTGCCAAGGATACTTGAGGTTCATAAAGATATACTATTCATGGAATGGCACACACAGGTGTTAAAGGCAGAGAGAGCAGCTTCAAGGTGTAGATTGACTTCTAACAATTTAGTTGATCTAGTTAACGACACTCTCTACATAGCAAACATGATTTCCCAGTGTACACCTGGAAAGGTTACTACAGCAAATGCATTGGAGCAAATGTGTTATACAAAGTTAGAAGGCAGAGGAAGATTAATCGTCGGAGTTAATAGTTTAAACATGGAAACATATTGGCACTTCCTAGTCAAGCCTCATGAACAAAGAGCCGCTCTCAAATGTTTAACAGATGCCATCCAGTGTATGATTCCCGACATCCAAGACGCCACCTACGCTACCCATCTCAGTTCACGGCTCAACAAACCACCGTAAATTGAGCCAATGCTTGCCATTAATCAACTCAGATTCAAAGGAAAGCAGCCAACCCAATGAATCATCCTCCAGCTCCCCAGATCGCCAGCCGAAATAGCAACAAAAGTTATTGATATCAGCTTAGTAGCATTTTTGTTTTATAGATATTTAGATTAGTATAGTATTTATAGCCCCTTTCATGTTTTTAGAAAGGGTCGTAAAATTTTGTAATAGACTTAATAGACTGAAGTTTGCACTATTGTGCTTCAGTGTTTATTCTTTTATGAGACTCGACCAGTCGTTCTTGCTTTAATGGAGAAATTTCTTTATACAATTGTGCACTATTGTCGTTGATTGAGGAATGTTTATGCGTTAAGGGAAGAACTACACATAGCGATTGATATTTGGGAGTGGCATGCAGCTCAAATGGTATTTCTATCTTTGTTTGAAGTCATTCTGTGTATGTGAATTGTTATGTAATTATTCTTGCTATCGTTGATTGTATGCATGCGCTATAACAGCAAATCTTATTCATTCCACTATTGGGTGTTTATATGATGCGCCTTTACTTTTAAATCATGTATATGATGATGATATGAATGTGCAAAGTGTAGTAATTTCACTTCAATCGCTGTGCTTAACTATTTAAGCACAGCAATCTTAAATGATTCAATATCTATGTTTTAAAGATACAGTCATCTATATGTTTGTCTTTTAGACATAGAGCATCAAAAGCTACGCTTTGGAGCTCAATAGATTACCGGGATAGTTTATATTTCCGTCAATAGTTTCAGCCTTTTGCCTATCACTAGTGTTATCTACAAAGCATTCACTCATCCCATTTATCTATTTCTGGGAAACTGGTCCCATTATCCCCAGTCGGAGCCACTATCCCAAACGGAAAAGGAGTTGTACTAAGG
>APFE031423254.1:80598-106727 GCA_000404065.3 Pinus taeda
TATTGTATTATGTATTGTTACATGTTCTCAATCAATATAATATACAGATAGTTGGGGGTTTTCAGCTGTATGCTTTCCGCATGATATACTGTGTTGATATGTGTGATTGATGCTTCAATGTGCGCATGCGATTGTTTCTTAATTTCGCAAAATTGATTATCAACGTAGGGGAGGTTATGTATTATGCATGATTTTGCAAATAGTGTATAATCAGGATAATCTCTGTGAATAAGTGTCATATTATTCAACATTTCTACATGGTATCAGGGCTGGTTGATTGTAGAAAAAGTTCTACAGGATATCAAAATAAAGTTGATCATCGGATATATTATTCAGAAAGTGTTTACATTTTATTTCTTCATGTAAAGTCTGTAATCGGGCCAGGTAGCCTCTAGGTTCATCCTTCTTTTGGAAGGTGAGATATCTAGTGAATTCCCATACAGTCGACCTCTGTATGAGAAATACTTCGTTCTCACAAATTTTAGATCAGAAGCGGTTGAGTTTTGAGCTGGTGGAATTCGAATTTGTAGTACTGTTTTCTTGGTGTCAAAGTTGAAATGTCTTTCAACGGATTGTGATTGGAGTATGCCCTTGTGGGAAGCTCGAACTATATTACATGGAAGGACAGGATGGAGGCGGCGTTAGATGATAATGGGTTGAAGGAGTTCATAGATGCAGATGTCCCAAAACCTACTGATCTGCTCAAGTCGGGGATTGGCAGAAGAAGACAACAAAGTGTCAAAGGATTCTGTTGGAGGGCGTGAGGGATCACATTGTGTCCAGTATCCATGGAAAGGCTTCTCCATACTTGATGTAAGCGTTGACAGACTTATTCCAAAGCAAGAGCGACCAGAGGAAGTTGGCGCTCAGGGATAAACTCAGAAACATAAAGTGTGAGAAAGGCGACAGTATGCCCAAGTATCTAACGAAGTACACCCAATGCCAAGATGAGCTGGGAAGTGTGGGGGTGACTATCGATGATGAGGACTTGGTGAGCTTGGCTCTACTTGGTCTTCTGAGGAGTTGACATTCCTATCAGGACTCTGTCAATGATCTGAATTTGAAACTACTTGAAAAAGGTTTGCAAGGTATTCAATTCAGTAGTAAACATGTTTAAAAGATTCCCATGTCTTGCAGTAAAGAAACAAATGAAGTTTTCAGTTGTTCATGATCCTTCAAGCATAGCAGAAATATTTCCTTTTACTGTTTAACACGTTAAAACGAATTTGTTCTGCAAAATAAATCAACCACAGATGCAAAAGAAGTTGATGAAGCAGTTCACCCCTCCTAGGCTATGTCTGCTGAGTCCAAGGCTCCCAAATGGGTCAGCCCTCGTTTTAATTAAATGCTCAAAATGAATTTACAGCTGAATAGAAGTCTATACAGGTGAAATAGACTGTAAAATTGGATTCATAACACATGAATCCTTCAGGATTGACTGCTGGTTCACCTCCAATGGATACCTGCAACCTGAAACAGTTCTCACAATACGGGGCCCTAGTGGCTCCTAGAACTTCCACGGCTCCAAAACCTATGCAAATGACCTTCGATGGCTGAAAGACCTGTACCAATGGCTTTAGAACGTCCAAAATACCCAAAATAAAAATAAATAAAAAATCGTCCAAAACCGCCTTTCCTAGCCAAAGTTATGGTCATTTAATGATAACTGTCATTTTCCCCTAAAAGGACTCCAGCTAACTTTAGTGGAGCTCCGCCAATTATGGTGGGACCGCCAAAATTTGGCGCCACCGCCAAAAATCCCGCCAAATTCGCCTTAACCGCCGGCTAAAATTTCGCATGTGACCGGTTGGATGATTTGGCGGTTTGCATAGGATTCCGCACTTGGTGGTTAGTTGATAGCCCACGGTTCCTGGCACGGTCGTATGGTAAGGGAGGGGCTAGCCCCCCAAATTTTACTACCCGCCATAATTCAAACCTGAAATACAACCTTTTTCCAATGGTTTTCAAGTCATGTGCCTGTAGCCCAACGTAATACGTTGGATTTGTGGTGGGTAGGTCGGGGGTTCAATCCACCACCCACCCAAAAAAAATTTACATACGCGCCCAAATGCTTACATCAGTTGATGTCATCCTGGGCCACGTGGCGGCCTCTGATTGGCCCATTCTGATGGAATATTCCAAGGAATATTCTTTTTTTAATTTTTTTTGAAAATTCAAAAATTAAGGGTCATTGGGCGATTTTGTTTTTGCCGTAACTTTCACATACGGCGACCGTTTTTCGAACCGTTTGTGGTGCCGAAATTGGGAGGACGAGCTCTATCTGGTCATTTAGGTTTGAGCCAATTCTGAGGACTTTCAATTTTGAGCATTTTTCGACACTTGGGACATGAGCCCCTGATCAGTCAATGGTCGGGAGAAATTGCCAGGATGGGAGAGACTTTGGTCGGATATTGTGCAAGAGGAGATCATGCGAAATACCAGGGACAGATCTTCATCAAAGGCATCTGATGAAGAAAATTGCGCTTTGGCTGCCAAAGCAAAGAAGGGGAAGAATAAGAAAGCTTCTCATTCCGGTGCAAAAGGCAAGAAGCAGGACATGTCCAAGGTGAAGTGCTTTCACTATCACCAGCGCAGACACTATGCCACAAATTGTCCGCAGAAGAAGAAAAATAAGCAAGCTGCTGGATTTGTAGTGGGAGAGGCCTTAGCCTCACAATTTGAGCTGGATTTTTCACTGATCGCATGCTTGCTATCAAGTGTGATGGGATCGGTATGGTTCTTGGACAGTGGTGCATCGTTTCACATGACAGGAGATCGAGATTTGATTTCTGATCTGGATGAGAAAGATCTTGGAGTGCACATCGATATGGGCGATGATGGTAGATACAGTGCGACCGGTATCGATATTATTTCCTTTGAGAGGGAGTCTAGTAAAACCTTCGTGATGAAGGAAGTGATGTATGTTCCAGGATTGAAGAAGAATCTTATCTTTGTGGCGATGTTAGAAGACAAGGGATATGATGTTGTTTTCAGCAAGGGAAAGGCTTTCCTATGTAGTAAGACAACTGGAGAAACCCGGAAGATAGGGGTTCGAGTCAAGAACCTTTATTAGTTGCATGTAGATGGCTGATCAGCAATGGCATGCAAGGCAGAAGGAGTGGTGAGCTGGGATGATGGTGAGCTGTGGCACCGGAGATTGGGCCACCTTCACCATGGAGCCTTGAAGATAATGCAACAAATTTCTATTGGGCTTCCTAAAGGCACTCTTGCGCAATCAGATCAGTGCAAGGGGTGTATTTTGGGAAAATTTTTGAAAGCCAGCTTTCACGAGAAGGATAGTTGCTCCACAACGATCCTTGAGAGAATTCACACAGACGTGTGTGGACCTTTCTCAGTAGCTTCGACAACAAATCACAAGTACTATGTGATCTTTGTTGATGATTTCTCTAGAAGGTGCTGGATCTTCTTTATGCAGAAGAAGAGCAGGACATACTCAAAGTTCTGTGAGTTCAAAGCACTGGTCGAGAAGGAATCAGGGAAGAAGGTGAAGGCTCTTAGGAGCGAAAATGGTGGTGAATTCATCTCTGGCGAGTTCAAGGATTTCTGTAGCGCAGAAGGGATTCGAAGAGTGCTCACAGCTCCCCATAACCCACAATAGAACGAGTTTGCTGAGCAGAAGAACAGAACAATCGTGGGTGCTGCATGGGCGATGTTGCATGATTAGAGCCTACCCCTTCACTTGTGGGCGGAAGCATGTAATACTACAGTATATGTGCAAAATCGTTGTCCTCACAAGATACTTGGCATGAGTACACCTGAGGAGGCTTATTCTGGTAAGAGGCCTGATATTTCCCATTTGAGGATCTTTGGTTCTCCTGTTTACATGCATGTGACAAAGGATGCCAAGAAGAAGCTGGAGTCGACCGCAGAGGTTGGGATATTTGTGGGGTACACTAATATGCCTCACAACTATCATGTGTATTTGCTAGACAGTCGCAAGACTGTTGCGCGATGGGATATAAAATTTTAGGAGGAGAAAGCCATGAAGTGTTTGCTTGAGAGAGAGCCACACTTGCATGCAAATGAGGAGCTATTAGTTCCTAAGGATGAGCTTCAGGACGTGGATCAGTCACAAGATGAAGTTCATGGAGTGGATGAGACCACTCATGCGGCACCAACCATCAGAGGGCGAAAGCGCACTACAGAAGCTGAGCAACTGGCTCAAGATGCAGAGAAGGTTGTAGAACCACCTACAGCAGAGCGTAGACAGAGACAGTCACTTGATCGGTACACTGGATACATGGCTCTTGTGAGCAAATGTGTCATGACTAAGCCATCCTCTTTCGAGGAAGCTCCGGAGGATCCTGCATGGGTAGATGCCATGGTGGAAGAGTATGATTCGATTGTCAGAAACAGTGCATGGGAGATTGTCCCAAGACCGGAGGGGAAGTCAGTGGTGGGTTCGGGATGGATCTACAAAGTCATGCAGATGGGGTGGCACATCCATCAGATGGATTTAAAGACCGCGTTCCTTCCTGGAGGTTGGAGGAAGGAGGATGCTACTCCATCAGAGGTAGTGGATGCCACTGTTTATCGACAGTTGGTGGAGTCGCATGTGTGCAGGCTCAACAGAGGCACATCGGGATATGGATCTTGGTACAGACAGGAGGATGAGGTGAAGTTATGTGGCTTCAGGGATGTAGATTGGGCAGGGAGCCCAACGGATGTAGATATCAACATCAGGTACCATCATATCAGAGATTGTGTACAAAGGAGAATCATGTTACTTTCATAGATTCCCGCGGAGGATGAGGATGTTGATATCTTGACGAAGACACTCACCAGGAGAAAATTTGAATACCACAGAGGCAAGATAGGGGCTGCAGATAATCCATATCTTGTTGAGAGGGAGTGTTGAAAATGCAACAAGATGATGGAGCTTAGTGAAATGAAGTCATCTTCATTAAGTGGGCCCGCTGGCTATTTTTGGCGCAAAATCTATTTTTAGACTATGTCTATTTTTAGACATATGGATCATGGTCTATGAGTTGCAGGGTGCTATTTTTGGATGTGTTGGAGAGGTAAATCCCCTCTATGGATAGAGGCGATCCCTACTAGCCCAGAACGGGTCTAGCAACAATCAAACAATGCTATCACGCAAGTTCCTAATTGCAAATAAAAGGTAGGTGATGAAGACCTACTTGGGTTCCAACGCTTTTTGTCGTAGAAGAGACGTCACCCACGCTCCTTTGCTTTGGCCAATCACAATCCTCCACTATCCTCGTGAATGGACACCTGCACACCAAAGGGAACAACACAGACACAAGCGTGAAATCTAATAAATGCAATTATATATCAGTCAGGAAGGACATAATTCAACATTAATCATTACAAAAATGAGAATGGAACCATAATGATAGTCATCTATTATTAATAATCAACAAAGGAGAATACAACCAGCGTCCTGACGTCAAGTCCTCCTTTGGCTGGGTGCTCAGCTACACAAGTCTTGCAAAGCTTGAAGGGATGAGGGACAAGCCTCTCTCTCTTTGGTGACAAGATCTCCTTACTCAGGTTAAGCCTTGTGGACACAAAGAAGGCTCTTGCAACTCTAATCTCTTGATATCTTCCTTTCAGCACAAGTATTATTACCACTACCACTAGAACTAGCTTGCTCAAGTCATGGAGACAAGCTTTTATAGATGCAAGGGGAAGAGATAAGGTCAATCACAACAATCATGGATTTGGCTTCATCACTTGGAAACTTCCATGGAATGGTGGCAAACTACCTCCCATTCAAGGAGATTCGAAGCCAAACCATCTTCACTTAACATAGATTCAATTGGTGAATGAGTTGGAGAGAATTTTCGGAGGTTGATTGGTTAAAAACTTTTCCCAAAAAGGTTGGCGCGATTGCGACTCTGGGACAGAGCGCTAATAGCATGCCCCTTTTATAGGATTTTCCCCATTGGCGCGGGAAGAACACAGTGGCCCAACACTAATGTAAAAAGGACCATTTTTAAGGGCAAGCCGCAGGAGATGTCTTCAGGGCATATGAAGCTCATGTTCAGAGGGGAATGATGCAAGTGGTTTCAAGTCTTGTCACTTCTCACAAGTCCTGAAATGAGTCCTCCAAGGTGTAGGAGAGGGGTAACAGGGACGGTGACAAATGGTGACAAATTACTATGTAACAGGATGATTGGTCATGTTGGTAAAAATAGATGCACCTCTATTTTTAGACATGTGGGCAGAGTCTATTTTTAGACTGCCATGCTAAAAATAGAACAGTCGAATATTATTAGCTCTTAATAATATTTGGACTATAAACATTATCTTATCCTCTTGGAGCACTTCAGTTCGAGTTACATATGTGGCACATGCAACTTCCAGAAGGAAATACATGTTTCTTATGGGTTACTTGAGCTATTACATGAAGCACTTCAGTTAGAATTCAAGTGATTGACTTTGGTGTAGTTGATTGAGGAGTTGATGGAGTTGTGTTCAGTTTGACTTAGTTGAACTAGTTGTATTTAGTCTAACTAACAAATACACTAGTGATGAATGGTGTGAATTAATTATTAATTAATTCACTAATTATTAACTCATAAATCAACTAAAGAATACATCAGTTAACTCAGTGCATGGACAGTTCAGTGGAGACAAGTGTTAGAGGTGAGTGAAAGGGTAAGACAGCTATCAGTTGTGACTATAGTTGTACATGTGATTTGCACAATTAGTGGATTGAGATTGCGAATGAGGATTGCGTAGTGTTACACAAGGGAAATACGAGTTTGGTTCAACCATTCAATGTTATTCTCAATAGGTAGTGCGCAGTGGAGGCAGGAAAGCAGCGGAGGAGATTTGAGCCAATGATTGATTCAGATCTGAGCTAGTTTGTGTGTAACAGGTGGAGATAGTACTGAGTACTTGTGAGGAGTATTGTATTATGTATTGTTACATGTTCTCAATCAATATAATATACAGATAGCTGGGGGTTTTTAGTTGTATGCTTTCCCCATGATATACTGTGTTGATATGTGTGATTGATGCTTCAATGTGCATATGCGATTGTTTCTTAATTCCGCAAGATTGAGGATCAACGTAGAGGAGGTTATGTATTATGCATGATTCCACAAATAGTATATAATTAGGATAATCTCTGTGAATAAGTGTCATATTATTCAAAGTTTCTACAGTTTTCTCCCATAAGTGATACAATATGTAGAACTATATACAGGTGCAGGAACTATTCTACTGATGCAGGACCAAGAAATAAATTTGTTACATGTTACAATATGATCATGTATGGTCCTTACTAAAGTTGTTGATGCACTAGAAACAAATTATTAATGTTCATCGGCCACAAGGTGAACCATTATTGATAGTAATCTCACATAATTCCTCTTAAATTATTGAAAAACAAGGGAAATTAAGCAAGTTACCTTGGCATGCTTAAGTTTATGATAATAGCCCTCAAATGTGTAAGATGATGACATAAAATATAAATGATTATGGGGGAAAACGATGTGAAAAATTGATAAAAATGAGACCCAACAATGCCTACATGGGATAACTTGCAAAAGGGAGACAAAGGTCTTAGGTGGTGCATTCTATGAAAAGATGCGAAGGAGTTGGTCTCACATATGTTAATATTCTTTCCATTCATCTTGAGTATTTGGGCTAGGACCAAACAACTTTTGGGATGAAATATTGATTGGAAAGGCAACAACTTTATCGAGGCATAAAAGTATTGTTGGGACACGTCAAGCAATGAATTTATTAGGAACATTCACCCCTTATATGTTGGGGGGTTTGGCTGGCAATGAACAAAGTCATGTTCAGGGAGGCCATCTGTTCCATATCTCATTTCACTAGAACTAGGAGTGATTTATGCTCTATTTCCTATAAAGGAGTCTCATGAGGTGCCACACATCATCTCTGAAAAAGAGATCAATTGAAAAATTCCCTAGTCTTATTTTGATAGAGCATAAAATAAGGATGGTGTTTGTGGGGTTGGTCTCCTTTTCATCAATGATCAACATTTTCTCAAATCAAAAATTGGTTTGGGAAGGCGTTCCAATAATTATGAAGAACTACTCTCTCCAAAAATTCTTTCATACTGGGATTTGGAATATGATTTGTTTTCTTTATTAGTGTTTGGGGACTACATAAATGTTATAAATTAGTTTAATGCTACTCAAATATTCCATAGTCACCCAATGCTTCCAATACATGATGAGATGTTCCAATTAAATTGAGCTTTTGATTTATCCCATGTTGTCATATCTACATGGAAAGAAACTCTGAGGCAAATGTTATTTCCAAGGAGGGAACTAGATAACATATGGGTGTTTGGGAGGTCACTAAAGATTTATATGGGGCAATTTAGAACTTCCATCACCGGTCCTTCACTGAATTGTAATGACATTTTATGACCGCTTTACTATTTCAATGCCAATTTTTTTACTCCTTTTGATGAACATGATATATACATATATATATATATATATATATATATATATATATAATATAATATATATATATATATATATATATATATATATATATAGCAATCCTTTATTTTTCTATATATGTCATAGCTTTTGTGCTTTGGTACGATAGACTTTACCTATTTCTTATGGTTCTAGGGCTAGTTTTCTACAACCCATTGCTTTTTTTTTTCCTTTGAGACAAGTAGTTGAATACAAATTATGCATGTACTAAATGTAACATTTAATTTAATAGAATGTTGCAATTTTTTCTTTGAAGCAAAAAAAAATTGAATTGAATTAAATTGTTATTTTATTGTTTTCATAATTTTAATTACTAATCTAATTGTGCCAACGTTATGTTTCATTATTATTATTATTATTATTATTATTTATTTTAAACTTTGTGTTTTACTTTAACATCTCATCTAATTGTTAACTACAACAGTTCCCTTGTGCAACGACTGTCAAACACCTCTCAATAATTTAGACACTAAGTGTCATCAAACCTAAGGCTTTTCAAATACATAATGTAATGTGTTGAGTAAAATGGTAAAAATATAACATTTGATATCTAATATATGGAAAAATAATATAAAATTAAATAATTGAATAAACAAGACCTATACATCATAGACAAATACCTTAAGGAACCTAAAAAATGGGTTAGTAAAAATAATATCCAAAGAGTTCTCATCCCTCTTTTCATATCCATGAAGTAAACCTTCCTCCAAAGCAAGTGCCTGTTTTGAAAGATGGTCAACTTTATGGTTAATTTTTTCATAGAAGTGAATGAAGGAAATCAACTCAAGGTATGTTCTTAATCAATTTATCTTGTCTATGATAAGTTCCAACACCAAAGACTTGATTTATGCTTTTCTAGGTTCCCATTCTATACAAACTTTTGAATCCCTAGATCATGTAAGCTTCTAACTTGTTCATAAACAACAAATTTTAGTAAAGCCCACATCCACCTCTTAACATTAAAGAGAAATAATGTGCCTTATTTAAATAAAGGATTACCCTTCTACAAGGACTTGAAAAACCCTAACAAGTTCCATAAAATAATTAAAAAAAAAATCAACAAGATCAATACAAGGTTCTTATAAAAATATAAGAATTTATTGTTTTTGAATGTTCTTTCCTTCACCAATAGTGAGTTTGATTTAATCGACCAACCCTTCTGAATGAGCCATTTTATCATTGAAGATCATTTTGTTTATAGCATAATACAAACTAATAAAGAGATTTGTAATGTGTAACAAATTGATCTACTAACCAAGTTCTCAGTTCTCAAGCATTCCATCATTGAAATATTGCCCAACTAGCCCTTTTTCCCAACAACCCATTAGTGAAAGATTGCCCCACTTAAACTATGAGTTAAATATGTGAAACAACTCTCCTCACAACGTGAAAGGACAATGAACAAAACGAGATGTTCTACATTTTTCACAATAATTATTATATAAATAATTCCAAATAGGACCAGACCGATACATTTTTCATGATAATTATTATATAAATAATAAATAATTCCAAGTAAGACCAGACCAATTCCTTTTCCCCGATTGTCCCACTTAGCGCCTTTTTTCCAACACAAATTAAATGAAAAAATTGATTTTAGCAAGACACGCGAAACTACTTTCCACCACCACTTCCTTTTTTCACCCTTTATCCACAAGCTTTGGCTCTAAACACTATAGTGGCTGTGTTAATTAATCAAGATAGTTAATCATTTTACTATAAATATATAACATTGTGTTTTAATAAATATACGTAATAAAAACATTCAAGATCAAATTTATTCCTTAATTGCATTCTATTCTTGAATCTTAAATCCAAAAATCACTGAAGTTGGAGGAACTTTTCAAAATGATATTCCTTTTTCATATTAAAAAAAATCTTAAAGATTGTAAAAGTCTAATAATATATATAATTATAATTTAGAATAAAAAACTATAAAATTTACAATTTCAAATAATTATAAAAATATAACCTAAAGGAGAAATATACAATAAAAGATCATAAGAAACGCATACGGTGAAAATATTATAGAAAAAGTAACAGTTAAAATTGACTTAATATTCAAAGGTAAGGAACGCTTAAGGTTATTCAAAAACCCTTACACAGTGCCTTTTATTCATTAATCTTAAGTTGGCTGTCTTGGATACGTTCAATGAGAATGAGATTATAGTGGAATTGAAAGAATTTTTTTCCGTTTTTAATTATATGGTGAATCGGTAATTGTCAGGCCTAATTTATGGGAGACCCAGGATCAAACCTCATAGCTGCCACTATAACACCAAGAGCATAACCAACTACCTGCAAGTCAGGTATACTAAGTTCTTATGATTTTAGCAAGAGCAGACTCATTTAGCAAGAGCAGACTCACGGGAAAGGGGAATCCGCTCCTCTAGCTGCCACCACAGCAGGTCATTGTACTTAATGAGATTTCAACTTCGATCTCCCTAGGCTTAGCACATGTGACCTACCATCAAACTCATTTAGCAAGAGCAGACTCACGGGAAAGGGGAATCTGCTCCTCTAGCTGCCACCACAGCAGGTCATTGTACTTAATGAGATTTCAACTTCGATCTCCCTAGGCTTAGCACATGTGACCTACCATCAAACCACGCATCACTGTACGAAATTTAAGAAATAAATTTTTTTATTATCAAAATTCAACTTGCTTTGTCGGGTTGTAATTAAAAAGGACGTTAATAGGAGCCCGGCCCGAAATCATATATACAGACGGAGAGAAATCTCGAAAATGAAATTTATCATACCCAAGTTAGAACATTGTTTATACACGCTGCAAGCTATTTTAATGCGGTTAGGAATACCTGTATGAGTCTTTCGTGTGTTGGATTTATTTGTAATTAGTTTTACACTCATATTTCTGATTTGTAAATATGATTTCTGTATAAAAATAATATGAATATAAATCTTATAAGCTTTTGAAATTTTAATGTTTGAAATCGATTTATAAATAAAATTGTGATGTTTGGAATCTACTTACAAGTCATTTTACTCATATTTTATCATATTATATAGAAAACAACTATCTATTAACAACTTCAATTTATTTTACAAATAATTCAATCATTCATTCTAATGACTTTAAGCCATTTATATATGCAAAATTCAAAACTGAATACTTCTATATAATTTAGTTTACTTAATCTTTCTGCCTAAACTTGTTGATGATGATGATAATGGTTAATGTCCACAAACTTGTTGATGATGATGATAATGGTTAATGTCCACTGAGACCAAACTTTGGTTTATGGGACCTAAGGAAACGAATTATTTAGTTTGATTTAAGAGTTTATTCCTATGCTCAAAAAGATTGAACAGAAGAATCCAGAGCTCACTGTAATTTTGACAACGTAAAAAGCTAAGAAAATCAGTATTGCAACAAAAATTTTGAAACTGGAATTATGAAGAGATAAATAAACTATCAAATTCAATTCAATTAACCTAAACTTTATTCAACAAAACTTCAGCCTACTCTGACTTAATTTAACAGATTTGATAGAGCTTCCTATGTTCATCCAAGTTGCCTACTTTGAGAATAACCTTACAGAGAAGTGTACATAACGTCATTGAAGTTTTCTACTTTCAAGTAATATGAACCAGACAACTGTACATAATGACATTTGGTTTAGTTTCTCAGCATCCTGGAGCTTACCATTAGCGATTGTGTTTGGCTCATGGAGCTTCTGTAACATAACAGCTAACCAGGTTAAAGACCTAAGACCTCATTGATTCTCGCTTACCATTAGCGATTGTGTTTGGCTCATGAAGCTTCTTTAACATAACAGCTAACCAGGCTAAGATCTAAGACCTCATTGATTCTCTGCTCCCTGAAAAGCCATTTGATGAGGGTATTGAAGGGAACATATCCATGTGCTTGCTTTTTTTCATATGCTATAAATCCATAATTCCTTCCACCCTTTGGACACTGATAACGGATGACAATGTTGAAGCTACAAGACCAGGAACAACATCTACTTCAATCATAACCTTTTAAAAAAACAATTCTACTAAAATTGATTCCATTAAGGTAGTCTATTAAACAGAAGATTGCAGGGGAGAGATTCAGAGGAAACATTAATGGAAGAAAAGCTTTATAACAATGTTTTGAACAGTACATAAAATTAGTCAAACGAAACTGTCCAAAATTAAACGTTCAAAATTATTCCCATATTTATATAACAATCTAAGCACTGAGAGGAATATATTTCAGTAAACCAAACTGAAATAAAATTTCTCTCTTATAATATTTATTTAAGAAACAAGTTCTCGAAGAACATGTTGGAGAAAACATATATTAAATGGAAAATCTATATTGGCATATGGACAATTACGATCAGATTGGATGTTGCGTGACTTCCCACCTTCCGACTTCAGTCTCAGATACTTACGCTGAGAGTGGTCAAAAATTGCAGATGCGGAAGACATCAGCAAGAATAAATTTAAACTCAAAATTATAAATTTTAATAAGAGTTGTTTTTAGTGAGAGTTTTTGGAAGTGTTTTTGGGTTTTTTAATCTAATTTCTCTGAAATGGGACAGGAATTTTCTGAAATCATGAGTTTGATGGGTAACCCTTGCACAATCGAAGTACTCTAAAAAATTTTCAGGGTACTGAATCCATATATATATAGTCAAAAAAATTAATTTAAATAACATAAATCAAAATTTCACTTCACAACTCTAATTCAATATTCACATTAATTAGTAACATAGGAGACTAGTAGCAATAAACTACTGAAGTAAACTGAACTAAATCTCAATTAATTGAACTGGAACTAGAACTAACTATGACCACAAGTCATGGTTTAGTAACAGAGCGGACTCAATATTGACATTATTCAGTAACAATTAAATAGATTACATAGGAGACAAGTAACAATAAACTACTAAAGTAAACTGAACTAAAACTCAATTAAGTAAACTGAACTAAAAATTACTATGACAACAAGTGGTGGTTGGAATTAAGAGTTGAATAAATTACATAGGAGACAAGTAGTAATAAATGACTGAAGTAAATGGAACTTAAACTCAACTAATGTAACCGAATTAGAACTGATTATGACACCTTGCAGACAAGTAGTTGGAATTATTTTCTCCAATAGTAATAATGAATAGATTACAGAAGAGACAAGTAACAATAAACTACTAAAGTAAACTGAACTAAAACTCGATTAATTAAACTGAACTAGAACTTACTATAACAATAAGTGGTAGTTGGAATTAAGAGTTGAATAGATAACCTAGGAGACAAGTAGTAATAAATGACTGAAGTAAATGGAACTAAAACTTAACTAATTGAACTGAATTAAAACTGATTATGACACCTTGCAAACAAGTGGCTGGAATTATTTTCTCCAACAGTAACAATGAATAGATTACATAGGCGACAAATAGTAATAAACAACTATATATTATATAAGAGACAAGTAGTAATAAATGAGGTAAATGAAACTAAAACTGAACTAATTGAACAAAATTATAACTTGCTATAACACCTAACAGACAAATAGTTGAAATTATTTTCTCCAACCCTAGTGAATAAGACAGAGATATAATGACTTATCAGAGTTATTTTCAAATTGGCGAAGTGTTATAACCCTAAGTCTGGGAAGAACGATAAATACAATATATGCATTCAATTGTCAGTGTGAAATCCCATTCACGGTTCCCCCTTCTTCTCTTTAGTAGGGGAATCTCTACGCTTTGCAAGATTAAAGCCAAAACAAGTGTTCTCATGAGCTCTCCTTTTTAAAATATCGTCCATCTGCTCCATCGGGATTCCTTTCGTTTCCGGCATCATTATCACCATGAACACGAGACCCACCACAGCAAAAATACCAAAAGTGAAGAACGTCATGGACGTTCCAATCGATTTTGTCATGGTGAGGAATGTCTGAGCAACGATCAGATTCGCCATCCAGTTTGCAGTACCAGCAATTCCTCCACATACAGAGACGTAATTAGGTGGATATACCTCTGAGTTGAATATCCATGGAATTGTACCCATTCCTGGGGCATAGGAGATTATGTAAAGCCCTAGGCCAATAATAGCCAGCCACCCATAATTAGAAGGGCATCCCTGCAAGAACCATTCACCTGACCCTCCACGACACAGGTCTTTACTTGATGGATTTGAAATCAAACAGGCTCCTGGTGAAAGCTGAAAAAAAAAACAATGCCAAGCATTAGTTGAAGTCTCCAATTATTTACCCTAATCAAATAAATTGTAATGCTTTGTATTTGATAATGTCAAAGATTAGTACCCGTTTTGCTTTCCTGGAACAGAACCCACAGTCAGGAGCAACGTCAAGACATTTCGAACAGTCCCAAGTTGTTGTGGCGGAACTATAAGCTGGGCATGTGGTGTTTCCAGGATACTGCATTGTTACAGCTCTGCTTACCAATGGCGAATGATCTGCAGTATAGCGGAATAAGCTACCCAGTAATGCAAGACACACAATTATTCCCACTAAACTGGCGATTGTTAGTCTTCTCCTCCCGGTTTTATCCAGCAGGAAAAAACTGATCACTGTGCCCACTACGTTCAATCCAGATGTTGTCAAGGAAAGTAGGAGAGAAGTTGAGTTCGATGCGAATCCCGCCAGTTGTACTATTGTGGGACTGTAATACAACACACTGTTGATCCCTACAAATTGTTGGAAAACCTGCTCAAGCAACGGTCAGAATGAATTACAGTGTAACATGAATGAATGAGATGTAAAATCAATACACACGGAGGTTTTTCTGTTTTGGCAATAGTGGGAAGTTATTTTGTGAATGCCAAAGGTGCATTTATCCTGTGAAGTCTTTGTTACTTATCTTAATATTTATTTTTTTATTTCCTTAACTTAGGTGGTTTTGTACTCATGCTTTTATTCATGAATACTTTAACGAATAAAACCAAAGACCTTATCATATTTTATTTAATATATTTTGTTAAAATTATAATACTTTTTTGTTATAAGTGTATTGTTTTCTAAACAAAAGCGTACATGATAGTTTTGAAACTATTAGGTCAAGATTACATCAAAGTAAAAAAAATAATTTTCTATATTACTAAGAAACCTAAATTTAACTATACAAAGATTGGTCTATTTGGCCTTGGGAAGTGAAGTGAATAGTAGAAACTAGAAATATGTAAACACAAGGACATTTGAAATTGAGTAGAAGTATAAGAATCAATGGCTACAACTTGGATGAGATATTTGTTGTTGTCTGGGGTGCCTCTAGCCAAGGGTGGGGTGCCTCTAGCCAAGGATGGGATGCCAAGTTGTTGTTATATGAGTTCCAATCTTAGCTCTAGGCCCTTCATGTGGTGATGTAGTTACTCGATAGAGTGGAAGATATATTTCTAAAGTTCAAACCTGTCCAATAGGATTCTTCCTAGGATAAATTTCATGTGCCAATATAAATACACTATGTGAATGCACAAGTTGAAGAGAGCACATGTATGGCCAATAACTGGTACAAAATCTACCATCTCAGCGAGTACATCCAAGTCTGAGAGTTGGTGCCTACGAGAGGTTTTCTCCCTCAACGTGGGTGAGATCATCCTCCGGGGTAAGCTCACAAAACTGAGCAATAATTTCCTACCAACGTTGGTGCATACATGTATGTCCTCAGTGAGCCCATTCCTTGTAATAGGCCACTCCCTTGCAAACACGGGCATGTTGATGGGGCATGGAAGAGTGTCCAAAAAGGAAAGGGTGACAAAGGGCCAAGAGAGGGAAGGAATTAAATTCAAAAACTAGAAAGAAGTCAACGAGGATAGAAATCAAGACAAAGGAACAAAATGGCATGGATGGCCACAATTGGGTAAAGAGACCAACAACTACCAAAGAAAAAAGGAGAGCCAGTAAAAAAAAAATCAGACGCAGTACAAGGCCAATAGGTGAGAACGAAATAGGGAGGGAACCCCTAGAGCATATGATCACAATGAGGATTCCACGACATTGAGACAGATAAAAAGTAAATCAAACCAAATTAAAGAGAACACTGAAGGAGGGGAAGAGAAGAACCATGTAGTGGATGAAGGGACTTGGCACCAGGATGAGCCTCTCCACCAAGAGAAATCGAAAGGTGTCACTACCAAAGTCGTTAGCTCGTAGTGGAGAGTGTGCTTCCTTGCATGAATAAGTACTTGAAAAAAAAAGTTGTGCCACCCCTACCACACCAACAAAGGAAAGGTAACTATAGGGCATGCGTAAGCCTTCAAACCTTCTAATAATTTTTTTTGAAACTACAATTCCAAGCGGCAAAGGAGGATCCTTTTATGTTTTAATTACAATAGCCTAACGAGAATTTCCTAGCATTTCCAAATAGAGGCTCTATACAATGGGTCAATAAGGGACCCCAATTGGAGTTAATGCCAACTAGGGCCTATATGATGAGCTTGTATCACTGGTAACCAGTGTCAGTGTAGTTGTGCTCATTTTGAACTATAATGTGAGAAGCCATAAAAAGTGTTAACGCAAGTTGGTATTTCACATAAGTGGACTCCCAAAAGATAGTATGTATGGATAGAGGACAAAAAATGTGAGAGTGTGAAGTGTATAGCATGTTAATGGTCATATTTGCAAGCTACATGATGTGAAGTCTTAGGATTTCATAAATCACGAACATTCTCTATAGGGGAATGCTATTATTTATTTTTCCATGGCACTTTAGAATAAGGTATATGTCTATGGATGGGATCATAAACACATTGAAATACCACAACACTTGCACTTTGCATAGTATAATATGTATAGCAGTGAATCAATCTAGTGCACAATACAATTTTTAACCCAAAACGTGTTATATTATAATATTTAATATAACAAACATAGTGCTCCCATACCAAGGATTGTGGCCCTTACAATTAGCCCCAATACAAGGGAAACTAGGGCTTCGAGTCAAAAACTTATGACTATCAATCTTTCCTTGAACAAAGTACACTTGAATTACTTGTTGAAGGAGTGCTCTTCTTAGTCCTTTCGATCCACTTACCTTGAATGCTTCTGGTAGGTCCTTTTCCACCTCTTCTACAGCTCACAAAACTTTTATAACTTTAGAACGGTTTCATCTTCAACCAATAACATTTCCTCTATAAATCTTCTAGTTGCTTCTAGAATGACTGGACATAGGTTGATAGATCTACCCTATAACAATCATGTTGCTCGACCAAGATGGTTTGCTCTTAGGGACTTCGTCGAGTATCCCTCGCATCAAGGTTAGGCATCCACTCACTCATCTTAGGGCTCCAAGGACTTCCCTCTTAATAGTGGAAAGTTTGTACCTTGATCAATATATTAGTGCACAATATCGACCAACTCTCTTGAATGGATTTTTCTCTTCAAAAGATTAGTCCTTAGGGCATGCAATTTGTCCTTCACATTGTCCAAAAATTTGGCTATTCTAGGGCTTCTAGGGGTTGCCCACACATCTACAAATATCTCCGCGATTTTCACAAAACTTAGGGCATCTCCAAGCGTCCCACACAGAGCCCCTTTACAGCATAAAAGTTGACTGAACTAGGGAAATTTTATTGTTGTCCAAAACCCTTGGAACAACCATCCAATACCCTTCTTCTTCCACTATTAGTCTACTTCTACCTTTCCTTCTTCATGTTTTTCATGTCCCCTTGGTCACAGACTTTGACCCCTTTTACTTCTAATATTTGTATCCTAAACACAATCACCATACTTAAGACTAAACTTAGCCTAGATATAGGTCAATCATAGTCTCATTAGAGGAAATTTTAGCTTAAAAGTTCCCACGAAATTTTCATGAAATTTCCATGTCATAATATGTAAGCCAATCAAAATCCTTTAAATTTAAAAAGAGGTACATGTAAATATTTGGAGGGAAAAGAAGAAAAACTAATTTTTTAATTGTATTTTTGGCTTATCTCCTTATAGGTTTACTCAAATTTCAAGTGTAGACACTCGTTGGATGCAAGAATTAAATTCCACATTCAACAAGTACCCATTATGAAAATTTTTGATAATACTTGGAGAATCTTTTGTGAGTTTAGCATTTGGCTCCCATACACTCTCGAACACTTAGAGTATCCTTGGAGAACTTCAGCATTCACTTTGATTTGTGGGAATCAAGCTAAGGAAAGCAAGGAAGTGAAAGGAGATAGTTGGACCAACAAATACAATAGGCTTACTTTGCAAGTAACAAGTTGCATGTGTGATTTCGTTGCTAGTTTTTGGATGCATGTGGTTCCTTGGTTATGTGTTGTCATTAGCATGGAGATTTGTTTGGATTGACAGTGGGTCCAACCTTGCCTTTCCATTTCTTTGATAACCATGATGTAGTGGGTTCCCCATTTGGTTTTCTGATTGGTTTTAAGGTTTCCTATGGATGTGGGTTGGGAAAAAATTTCTAGAGCCATGAAATAGCTTAGGTTCCCTGGAGTTTGTCAGTTGAGATGGAAGATCTCTCAAGCATTGTAATAGCTCAGCCTCCCTAGAGGTTGTGGGTTGAGTTACTAGTTCCTGGAGCCTTGGAAAAATTGGCTTGAGACCAATATGGTTGATGTTAGAAATTTCTAGATCATATAGGTGAGATCACTATGCTTGAGGGTTGAGGTGGTTTGGCTCTAGAAGTTGTGGTTGATTTTATTTTGGTTCAACCCTTATGATCCCACATTCATGCTTGGAATATGGTGTGGAGTTGATTGATTGAAAGAGAAATTTCATTCAGCCCAATCTATGTTCGTGTGGTACATGGAAGTCCCTAACTTGGCTACACTTTGAATATGTTAATACAAGTTATTTTTCTCATTATGATTTATGAGCACATGTAGTGGTTATTAAGTGATCTTAAGGCTAACCTGTCATGGTTTCTATTATGGTTATAAGTTGGTTTTATAATGGACTCTAGTTATGGCTCTTGTTCATGATTTGATAACTTATTTAATTGTTTTCGAATGCATGAGCTAACAAGTGTTATTACAATTAGATTGAGAGGGCATAGAGCCTTTTTCGTGATTTTTATATGAAGTTGGGAAGTTTATGATCATATATGCATTCATGACCTATAGCTTCCATGTTTATTATATGTTTGATGAAATGTCTATCTAGTATTAGGCATGTCTAGGTAAAGATATTGCTTAATCTTTGATTATTTATCATTTTTACCATTATTGTCATGATTATGAAAAGTTATAAGTAGCTATGGGCAATGGTCTAGAGGCTAACCTGAAAAAGTCGCATAGATCTCATGACTGCATGCACTAAATAGGAAAATTTGGGTCATAACCGCATAGAGAGAGGCCTATGGGTGTCGTTATAGCATCCCAACCGCATGCATGAAGTGTTACAGTTACGGTTGGGGAGTAAACCTAGTGAAAAAGTGTTCCATCTCCGGGATTAATCACATGGGCTGGTTGGTAGGCTCCTGAGTGCTCTGTAATCCATGAGGGATGTTAGTTTCATTTTAGTTTTTGGGTCTCACTTCCATAATTAGAACTTGGAGGTTAGTTCATACCATAGTGATGCTCAGCTCATGTTTACCCTGGAGAGCTATAAAGTTGGTTAGATGTGGGAGGGGGCATTTACAGGGTGGTATCAGAGCTTCCATGTTGAAACTATTGGACTAGATGGGCTAAATGCATGTTCTTATGCATGCATGTTAATTGTATATGTATCTACTATCCATGCATTGATATGTTGATATCATTATGTATTTATATCATGCTAATCTAGATTGATTGTGCAGATTTGATAACCTCCTCTTAAGTACATTGAGGTATCTTTTTGATTATGTCTATATTTGGTTTATCTAACGTGACATGTTTGTAGGAGATAGTAGATAAAATCTAAATAGAAAAATAGTGGACTACAATTCACATGACTCCCCTTAAAGGCCTAATTTGAATTATATGGAATGGGAAAGGTTAGTTGGGAAACAAGGAGAAGAGCACTCTCCTGATTTAGTAGATACACTGAGAAGTTTGAAGGCATGCATCAAAAGTTGCAAGGCAGATAATAAGAGGTTGATTGAGGCACAAGAAAGGCTTTCCATAACTAAAAAAAACAAGCAAAAGTTAATGCAGTCATACTTTCGAGCCTTTCAAATTTGTAGAAGCAAGGAAAACTAACAATTTGTCAAGGATAGGAAGAAAAGACAAATGGGGCATATGGCAGCAAGTGTCATAGAGGTCACAAGTTGGATAGGATGTCACAGTGAAAGGTGGCCCATCTTTGGATACACTTTACAGGAGAGCTAGCACTCATGGATTTTATTCTAGTTCTGGTTCTGAGAGTTATCGTCATCATTACTTCCAACATCCTTATAGGAGGAGTGACAAGTAGTATTTTCCAGAGGACTTAAAGAAATACAAGCCTCCTACTTTTGATGGGGATGTGAAGAAATTAGAAGATGCAGAAGCATGACTTCTTAGGATGGAGATTTTCTTTAGATTGCATGATTATTCATAGAATATGAAAGCTAATATAGTTATCCTCAATCTTAAGGGAAAATTAAATATCTGGTGGGTAGCCCCTCTATGGTTTTTGTTGATCAGTGGTTGTCATTGATGTCAACCCAAGCAGCACTAAGGGATACCCCGATGTTGAAAAGGAATTTCGACATGACAACTCATATTATTTTGCATAAAATATATTCTCTATGGATTCTACTTGTTGATATGTTTTTGTTGATATATAGTACACCTCCCAGTTCTTCATGGTTTGCGAGTTATTTGTGCTTGAAGTTAGTAACACTAGTTAGTGGGCTAAAACCCTATGGGGTTGTGGCATGGAACTCATAATTGGTTGTGGTCATTGAATAGTAAATAATTAATAATATTTTTTTTTCCTAATATCCCTCCAACATTCACTTGTTGAGGACCCTCTCAACTCAAGACATTCATATAAATAATGACCCTCATACCCTCCTCTTGTAGGGTTTTTTGTGGCTTCAAATAGGCCATCGTGGAATTTTTTCTATAACTATTTTTGTGTGAAGTGTAAGAAGCTAAAGTTAAAACCCATTTGAGACAAAATCTTGATGAACCTCGTGACCAAATTTCAAATCTTGGTTCGGTATATTTTCGGATATATGATCTGAGAAAGTTAGGGTTTTTGCAACCTCCCGAATTCCATGTCAAATAGGTGACATTGGGAAAATCACCATAGCTTTCTCTCTAAGCATTGGATTCAAATTTTGTAAATAGTCATAGAAATAGAATGAACTTTAATTTGTTAAGTGACATTTTCAGGGCCAAAGGTCGCAACAGTGACACGTGGAACTTCATACAAGTTCTCTCTACTGAACCAGGCTATAATCAGGACATCATGGGAGATTGGGAATAACTCTTTTTTGAAGAATCCAATTTTGATAAAACTTCTGGGGTTTCCCATAGGACTCAAAGGGCTACCACAAGACAAAATTTCAAACCCTGGAGATCTGAAATTACATAGGTACAACAGATTCAATATCGAGCTCCTAGAAGGCAACAAAAAACATGCATTCAAGGATCACTGCAGTAAGGACCACACATCAACAGTCTAGGGTAAGTCTCCTACAACAAGATATGTATGATTGAGTGTTTACATTTGAATTTTGAGTATCATCTCTGATATATGTTTTTGTAGGAAAACGTAAGTATATACAGGGTCTCGATTATATCTCTATGTCTCTGTATGTCACAGTTAGTTTTGATACCACATTTTGGATGTCATATTCTTGATACTACACATTTGATGCTACATCAAGTCTTCTAGATCTATATGATGTTGTAATTTCATGTTACTTGTCTTGTCATAGTTGATAGAATGGTCTTTATTTTTGTACTTAGAACTTGGTTCATCACAAGTCTAGGGTCTGTCATCAGTTTCTATGGTATATATCTTTAGGTTAGTTTTGGATATAGTCTTTCATAGAGTCCAAGACTATATCAAGAGTGGGAGTCGTTGTCTACTGCTGCAACAAGTCAACAACAAAAGTGACAAGAACATTTTAGGTAGAAGAAGATTCCAGGACAACATCAAGCAATCATTTAAGAGCTGAATTATTAAACCAAAGGAAGCATTGCAGTGGGAGATCCTTTAAAGACACGACAACCATCCATATATTGTGAAGAAGTGTCAAGGCCAAGAGTCATCATTTTAAAGTTGTAAACGAGTCATTTGTAAAAGCGTCATCATTGGAAGAGTCATTATTGTAAAAAAATCAATCTTCCTAGAGTCAAAAAGGAATTATTGGGAGGTATAAGAGTCTCAGCTGGGATGATGTCATGGTTGGGTTGCAGGTCATAGTGTGATTGGGTGTTCAGTCAAAATCATTGTAAATCATATTGTATCATGGATCATTGTCCTTGGTACGAGAATCCATACTCTTCTCTCATTACGTCATTATAGGGTGGCAGGGAGGTTTTAGGCAGGTGCATGATGTCGCCTACTGTTTGGAGCCTATGAACACTTTAGGGGTGTAGGTTGGTCTAGGGTGTTGGTTCATCCATTCAGTTGATTACTAAAAAAACCAGGGCATTGGGGTGGTCTTCCATTGGGAGTTGGAGAAGAATGATTTTCTAGAATTCTGGGAAGTTTTTGCTTTGATTTCAGTTGGGGCTAAATATTAAAGAATTTATTAGAAAAGCGTTCAGTGGTTTTTGACCCTAAGGGGATTTTCCACCTAAAATTATTGTGCCTTCTATGTTCTTTTATTTATTGTTATTACTGCATAAACATTAATAATAATTGAAGATTAACTAATGCTCTAAAAGGATTTAAAAGTACTAATTGATAAGTAATATTTATTCACTCGAGCTTGGTTCCTTCAATAGCAGTCTAACAACTAGAAGGAGATCATGGAGTATACTCAGAATAGAGTTCCTTTATTTAATAGAAATAACTATGCACTTTGGAGTGGAAGAATGAAGGTTCATTTGCTAGTGCAAGGATACATAGTATGGGAAATCGTTGACAAAGGCTTCAAACCAACCAAGGATGAACAAGGTAAGAAAAATATGGTATATGATGCAAAGGCTAAAGATCTTATTATCAGTGGGATTATCGAATTTTTTATCTTAAGGTATCGAGTTGCAAAACTGCTAAAGAGGTATGGGGCAAGCTTGAAAATATATATGCAGGTGACACAAAGGTGAAAGAAGCAAAGATTCAAATTTTCAAGGAAAAATTTTAGCAACTTAAAATGAGGGAAGATGAAGATATTTTTGCATACATTCAGCGTGTTGATGAAACAACAAATATAATGGAAGGTTTGGGAGAACTTGTTGAAATGAAAATTGTTGTCTGAAAGATCCTTAGAACCTTGTCAGCAATATTTAACCCTAAGGTATCTGTCTTGGAAGATAGATCGAATCTGAAAAATCTCAGCATAGTTGAATTGCATGGAATTCTTACGGCATATGAAATGAGGAACGAAGACGAGGATGGCACATCTCACCTAGAAACAACATTTGTCGTATCCAAGAAGAATAGTAAGAACAAGAAGACTCTAAAAGCAAAAACTTGCAATTGTAAGGATGAGGAAAAGGAAGAAGATGAAGAATAATTCTAAGATAAAGAATTTTCCTATTTTAAGCAGAAAATGAGAACAGGTATGGGAAAATTCAAAGGTAAACTTCCTTTAATATGTTTTGATTGTGGTAAGGTAGGGCATTTTGCAGCCAAATGTCCTCACAAAAATGAGGTTGTTCCGAAAGGAAAGAAAGTTCCTAAGAAGTTCAAGAAGAAAGGCAAAAGAAATGGTTTAAGAAAATTTTCTTCTCCATAGAGGATAGCTTCTTATCTGAGGAAGACAGTGATAATGAAGAAGAATTCAACAGAAGGGTAATGTTTATGGCCAAGCACAATAGGCAAGAGGCACCTGACAAATAAGGAGACGAAGAAGAAGAAATCACTGAGGTTGAATTTGAAAACAAAGTGATCAGGGTTATCAAAGTGCTCAAGACCAAGAAGAAGCACGTCAAAACTCTTGAAGAAAAATTAAAGGTAGAAAGGGAACATGTCCTAAATCTTAAAATCAAGGTTGAAGAATACAAACAAACTGAAGAAACGCTTAGGGAATAACTAAAGGAAAGAAACAAGGAAAGAGAAGCATTGGAAGCTGAAATTGTTTCTTTATGAAAGGAAGTAAAAAATGGAAAAAATCTTCAGAACTATGCCAACAACTCAAAGAATTTGGATGAACTCATCAACAACCAGTGATCATGCAGTGACAAGACTGGTCTTGGTTACAAATAAAAATTCGAAAAGGAGTCAAGTTCTTCTATGACAACTAAAGAAGATGGATATGAAAAATCTACCAAGTAGGTAGATCTCCCTGCTAGATCGAGAGATCAAGACTCATAGGAAGAACCTTGGAAGAGAATTCCTCGAAGAAGATTTCCGGTATCAACCTATCTTTTATGGTCATTATTATTCATGTGGAAGGTTTGGACATAAAGCTGCAGAATTTCACATGTATGTTTGGAATGAATATAATTCTAGGAGATCTCTCAGAAATGGATATTCCAGAACTCAAAAAAATATAAACATATATGATCATTTGTGAGATGATGTCGAATGTTACAAATGTAACAATTTTAGACATATGACTAGGGATTGTGAATTTCCAGACATGTACAACTATTATCGACAAAATACTACAAGAAAATTTGCAAGATCATGAGATAGACACCAAACGGAATCTTCTATGAATAACATCGAATGTTACAAATGTCACAACTATGAACACGTAGCTTGTAACTGCAGGTACAAGATGGAATAAACCATGAATGAAAATATTGACGACGAGAATAAGAAGGTTTGGAAACAGAAAACAAGTACAGGATGAACAAGTACAAGATGAGCAAGAAAAGCAATGTTGAGATTTTTTCTGTTTGAGTCAAATAGGCAAAAATCTCTGAAGGATGACAACAATAGGGATTCATTTCCTAGATTAGCTCTAGGTTGTTGGGAGGGAGTTAATGCCTCCTATATTTGATGTGAGGGAGTTATGAGGTTGTTAGATTCTCTATTCTATATAATAGGCAACCATTCGGATGGTTTGCTAAGAGTGTGTGAGGATTTCTTGATGTAATCTCCAATATTTTTGATTAATATATTTCTGATGCCTATGTTTGGTGGACGTAGCCCAGATTGGTTGGGTGAACCACGTTAAATACTGTGTTATGTGCTTACTTCTGCTGTGTGTTTAATTTATTGCTGAGCAACTGATCCAACAATTGGTATCAGAGCATGTTGGAGGTGCTGGAGAAGGAGCTGCACAATTTGGAGGTGGAGCGCTGGTGTTGCTGGTTGCTGAGATTGATTGCTATTGGTGCGTAGAACGTGACCTGGTGAAGATGCACGATCTGCTGGTTCAACAAGGTGTGGTGAAAGCACTTTTGGGGAAAAACAAAAGGCCTGCTTCCATGACGGAGGATGAATGGGATGAGATGGATGCTAGAGCTCTGAGCAGAATTCGGTTATGTCTGGCAGACGATGTTCTGTTTAACATTGTGTCAGAGAAAACCGCCACAGGCCTATGGTCGAAGCTTGAGAAGCTCTACATGACGAAGTCTTTGACAAACCGAATTCTCCTGAAACGGCTGCTTTACAGTTTGCGGATGAAAGAAGGTACCTCAATTGCTGATCACCTGAATGTTTTTAATACCTTGTTGGTGCAATTAAACAGTCTA
>APFE031423254.1:110232-125016 GCA_000404065.3 Pinus taeda
ATCATTTTGTAAGATAGGTTATCACTGAAAGGGGCGTTTCTCTTGAAAAGGTGCATACAAAGGAGAACTGTGCAGACGTGTTCACGAAACCAGTTTGGTTGGAGAAGCTACGCTGGTGTTTGGCTTCTCTTGGCTTGCAGAAAAGATAAAATAATAATAACAGGGCATCAGGTGAATTGTTGTCAAGGTGGAGATTGTTGAGATTTTTCTGTTTGAGTCAAATAGGCAAAAAATCTCTGAAGGATGACAACAATAGGGATTCAGTTCCTAGATTAGCTCCAGGTTGTTGGGAGGGAGTTAATGCCTCCTATATTTGATGTGAGGGAGTTATGAGGTTGTTAGATTCTCTATTCTATATAATAGGCAACCATTCGGATGGTTTGCTAAGAGTGTGTGAGGATTTCTTGATGTAATCTCCAATATTTTTTATTAATATATTCCTGATGCCTATGTTTGGTGGACGTAGCCCAGATTGGTTGGGTGAACCACGTTAAATACTGTGTTATGTGCTTGCTTCTGTTGTGTGTTTAATTTATTGCTGAGCAACTGATCCAACAAGCAAGAAGGCAATAACGTCCCAACAGTTACACTTTCACGATTCATAATGGATTGTGAGGAATCAACAATTGCTTCAGTTAATGTCTCAAGTGAAGACAGTCTGTCAAATGACACACTATTATGAACAATTCAACTTATTGACTCCTACAAATTTGAAGATGAGGATTCTATGCAACAGTATATGACACAAGTCCACAATTGACAGACAAGTAGTTTGAACAAGATGGCAGTTTCATTATATGTTCAGGGGGAGAAGAATAGTTGAAGCATTACAGATTCAAGAAAGGAAGTGATGATAAGCAATCTCTATTTGAAAGTGGATCGAGATAACCTAATGATTTTGGAGGTATATGTGGATGATATTATCATTGGAAGCAATGATGAAAGATTAAGTAAAGACTTTGCCACAAAAATGAAAAGTGAGTTTGAAATGTCTATTCTTGGTGAGCTGACATACTTTTTGGGGCTTCATATTTTTGAGTGGGATAAAGAAATATTCATATATTAAACCAAGTACATCAAGGAAATTCTCAAAAAATTCCAGATGGAAGGGAAGATTGCAAGCTAGTCCTTACCCCCATCATAACAGGTTTCAAGTTAAGCTTATAAGATTCGTCAAAGGATGTGGACCAAAGGTTGTATAGATCCATTATTGGTAGTCTCCTATATGTGAAAGCCTCCAGGACTAATGTGATGCAGGCAGTTCAAAAAGTAGCAAGATTCCAAGCATCACCAAAATAATCTCATATTCTTGTTGCCAAAATAATTCTTCGATATCTTAAGGGCACAACATAATATGGTCTATGGCATCTAAAAGGAAATTATCCGGTTATCCAAGATTATACACGTGCAAATTGGGTAGGAAGTGTTGATGATCATAAGAGTACCAATGGAGTCACATTCTATCTAGGTGGTTGTCTTCTTTCAAGGTTAAGTAAAAAGAAGTCTTCAATCTCGTTATCCACAACATAAGCAAAATATATCGCAACAACAACTTGTTGTACTCAAGTTCTCTGGATGAAGAAAACTTTGCAAGATCTTCAAGTCAAATTTGATGAGCCTATTCCCATGTTTTTTTATAACACCAGTGCCATTAGTATCTCCAATAATCCTATGATGCATTCCAAAACGAAGAACACGTTGATTAAATATCATTTCGTTAGAAAGTGGGTCAATGAAAAGAATATCAAGCTTGAATATGTTGGAATAAAGGAACAAATTGCTTACATCTTTACCAAACCATTACCTCATGAAGAATTTGATTATCTTCCTCAAAAGCTTGGGATTCTCACAAGTTCTCAATAGACTCTTTCCCTTGTCTAATCGAGTAGAAAGGGGGAGTGGAGGTGTGTACAGGTCCGTAGGATGGATGTTTTTCAGGGGGAGTTACCCTTTACCATTGATGACAAAGGGGGAGAGAAGGTATTAGGAATAGGTGTCATGATCACAGGGGGAGTACTTGTGTTTCCATAAATGCCAAAGGGTGATATTGTTGATCAGTGGTTGTCATTGATGTCAACCTAAGCAACACCAGGGGCTACCCCAATCTTGCAAGGGAATTTTTACTTGAGAAATAATATTATTTTGCGTAAAATATCTTCTCAATGGATTCTACTCGTCAATATGTCTCCATTTATATATGGTACAACTCCTAGTTCTTCACGGTTTGTGAGTTATTTGCATTTGAATTTAGTAACCATGGTTAGTGGGCTAAAACCGTATGGGGTTGTGGCATGGAACTCATAATTGGTTGTGGTCATTGAATAGTCAATAATTAATAATATTTTTTTCTCCTAAAATCCCTCCAACATTCACTTGTTGTGGACCCTCTCAACTCAAGACATTCATATAAATAATGAACCTCATATCCTCCTCTTGTAGGGTTTTTGTGGCTTCAAACAGGTCATCGTGGAATTTTTGCTATAATTATTTTTGTGCAAAGCTTCAAAAGCTAAAATTAAAACCCATTTCAGATGAAATCTTGATAAACCTCATGACCAAATTTAGAGCTTGGTTCACTGTATTTTCGGAGATATGATCTGAGGAAGTTAGGGTTTTTTCAGGCTCCCAAATTCCATGTCAAACAGGTGACATTGGGAAAATAGTCATAACTTTCTCTATGAGAATTGGATTCAAATTTCGTAAATAGTCACAAAAGGAGGACAGAATGTAGTTTGTTGAGTAGCATTTTTATGGCCAGAGGTCACAAAAGTGACATGTCGCACTTCATAAAAGTTCGCTCTACTGAAACAGGCTATAATCAAGCCATCGTGGGAGATTGGGCATAACTCTTTCTTGAACAATCCAATATTGATCAAACCTCTGGGGTTGAAGAAAGGTCTTAGATGGATACCACAGGATGAAATTTATACCTTGAAGATCTGAAATTACACAAATACAATAGATTAATATCGAGGTCCTAGAAGGCAAGAAAAAACATGCATTCAAGGATCACTGCAGTAAGGACCAAACATTAATAGTCAAGGTAAGTCTCCTACAACAAGGTATGTATGATTAAGTGTTTACATTTTAATTTTGAGTATCATCTCTGACATATGTTTTGGTAGGACAACGTAAGTATATACAAGGTATCAGTTATATCTCTATGTCACTATATGTCACAGTTAGTTTTGATACCACATTTCGAATGTCCTATTCTTGATGCTACACATTTGATGCTACACCAAGTCTGCTAAATCCATATGATGTTGTAATTTCATGTTAATTGTCTTGTCATAGTTGATAGAATGGTGTCATTTGTTGTACTTAGAACTTAGTTCATCACAAGTCTAAGGTCTTTCATCAATTTCTGTTGTATATATCTTTAGGTCAGTTTTGGATATAGTCTTGCATAGAGTCTAAGACTATATCAAGAGTGGGAGTCTTTGTCTATTGCTACAACAAGTCAGCAACAAAAGTGATATGAACATTTTAGGTAGAAGAATATTCAAGGACATGATCAAGCAAGCATTCAAGAGCTGAAGTATCAAACCTGTATTGCCCCACTCTAGTTGATTGAAAATGATATAAGATTAACAATTATTTAGCCCTAGGGCCCACACTTTATTACTTGAGGACCTCAGGTTGAGGATCCAAACACATGACTCTATTATTATTGGTTGTGATATTAGTGGTTGCGATGTTTATGTATGATCTCCATTGATATTATGATGAAGATAGCATTAATGGTTATGCATGTTCTCTATTGATATTATGATGAGTGTGGCATAAATGGTTATGTTTGTTATCTATTTGATGTTATGATGTTGATAGCTTTTATAGATGTGTATGCTTCCATTGATGTTATGATGATGATAGCCATGATGGATGTGTTCCCTATGTTACCTACTTGCATTAGTTTTGGTTCACAATGAATAATGATGTGAATGACTAGGTGATGGTAATGATGCTATTATGATGATGACTAACACTAAGAAACCTTGTTATTGATTATTATTGAGTATGGCAGAAAACCACTAGGGGCACTCACACATGACGAGTTGACGACACTAGGTTTGATGAAAATTTATATTATTTTATCTTTGAAATTCTAAGTCAATTTTGAAACCTGCTATATATGTGTACCTATATTTTGATGATATGTTAGTGGTTGTAGACACAGATTAGCTGCTTGGCCAAATGACTCACATATGGGTGATGGGGTTGTACAAGTGGATGGAAATACATGGAAGGGGTGGGACAATGTTTCTGATCTCACCCACTAGCACTCCCGTCATGACTTGGGCTGGAAAGGTTGAAACACCTTCACCTTAAAGATCATGATGCCGTGAGGGTAGGTCCCAAATTTGGGTCGCTCATGAGGATTTTACCGGGGGGCACACATCAAGACAAATTCCTTAATCCTCGATACCATTAGTCTCACTATAGCAAGCAACATAAGAGATAATAGTGGTCTATGACGTTGCACCTATACTTTCCCCTCGTAGTCACTGAATGCTTGAAGGGCAAATGGTGTGGCACCCTTGGAACTTCAAGGGAATTTATTGAAGGGCACGACCAACTTGGCACCCTTGGCATCAAAAATAAACTATTAGGCGTGGCATCCTTGGAACTTCAAGGGAAGTTCTTAAAGGGAACGACCAAACTTGGCACACTTGGAATCATTAAAAATAAATAAATTAATAAATATAATCAAGAAATGGAAACTAGGCAAATTTACATCAAGGGTAAATGGTGTTAGAAACTGAGGTAATTAAAGCAAAAATAAAACATAGGTTAAGAGGATCATAATAAAAGATAAAATAGGTTACCTTAAAAACTCTACCCTTCCCAGTTGGAAAATAGTAGGTAGATTATGTAGTTTAATTAGGTAAAAGGGGAAAGAAGGAAATAAGTGTAAGGATAAAGATTAATCCTAAAATGGTTAAACCTAATTAAGAGAACAGGAGGGTGAATTAAAATAAGATTAATAAATCAAATTTTAGAGAAATGTAGAGAACCTCCATGTGGCAACAACCAACATAAAAATATCCATCTAAGAGATAACTTGAGTTAAATCAGTGAGTAGAGAGGGGATCAAATTTGGACTCATTAATTGACTTTATTAATGAACACAAATTAAGGAGTAAAAAGGGGGATCAAAAGGCAACTAGGAGAAGAAATAGGAATCTTGATTGAGGTGAGGAAAATATTAGTTTTAAGATCAGATTTAAGTAAATAATTTTGGAGACCCTTGATGAGAGAATGACACATGGGTGGGTGAATAATAAAACTATTGAATTATAAAAAAATAATTAATTATGCATGACATGCCAAGTGTCACCTATGAGGACTCCTATAAAAGGAGAGGCAAACCATGGGAGAAGGGAAATTTTGGGAACCCTATTGTTGGATGGATGATATTATGTTAGAGCAGTGATTATGAAACTATAGTGAGTTTGGTGAGGTAAAGGATTTTAGAGAGGGGAGTCTTGAGCCAAAGAGTGCTCTCCTCTACCAACTATTACATTCCTCCATTGTACAACCCCATTGTAGCTCGGGGGTCTGCGAGGAAGAAGAGTACCCAAAGAGTAGGCTAGGAGGTTAACCGATGGGTCATCGCATTTAGATCAAGTACGTCGTCATTCACTCTCAGAGGTGACCGACAACAAGGGAAGACAAGTAACGACAAATCAAGTGGAGTCTCGTCTTCTGGTGAACGGTACATATATGTTGCAATATGATTTGTATGATTTCTTTATGGCCTTAGTTAACTATATGTAATTTTTATGACATGTTCAGCGAAATGAAATTTAGGGATGTGTTAGACAGTGCTGGATAAATTTGAATTCCCAATGTTTTTCCTTTTCTGGTTGTATTTTGTTATGATATATTAAAAAGAATATATATATATAAAATAGAAATGGTCCTTAAATATATATAGTGGACTTGGCACAAAATTCTGTAGGTCAGTCGACCTACATGTCAAGCATGCTGACTCGGTGAGTATGATAACCTTGCCTAAAACTAGAGTACTAATGTGCAACATTGTGTATATACCTAGGTGTAAACCTGTATGAAGTAGTGGCATTCCATGGCAATCTAACTTGGTAGCAACCGGCTCCTAACGACCACACATAAACAATATATCAATGCATTGATTCTTATAAAAGAGACAAAAATTTACTCAAACCATAGTCAGGATCAAGGTCTTGGAATCTGGCCCTGGTGAATAGAACCATGGCTCATTTGACTACCAAGTCTGGTGCTTAGCTTTCCTTGTTGCCAGGTGATTTCTTGCTAGGGCGTCCCTGAGTCCAAGTTTGACAAGCTTGGGTTGAGAATAATGACTTCTTGTGCTATCATCAGAACATCGGATCTTTGAATTCTTAGAGACCAGAGGCTAAAGTTCTCTTGTCTCAATTAGCAGTTGAAATTTGATAGTTAACAGGCTAAATTCGATATGCAGTAGGTAGTTTCTCCATATGGACTATGTTTTAGCATGACTTGGTAATATCTACGATTCACTACTCGACTGTATTTTCATCTGTATTTATGATGTAGGGATATATATTTATTGGAGGGTTTGCATAGAAAATTATGCACTTTTAGCTATTATTTGATCTTTGTTTTCTGGATGAATCTGAATTTACTATATATTTTTGTGAAAAACCCTTCCAATAAAATATGATCCTATATTAGAAAATCCTTGTTCAAAAGCTTTGAACCTCTCAGCTCAATATTCAACAAGAAATATATTATTTAGCAACTTGGCTGCAATTACGTATGTGGCATCAGCTATTGGCAGTAGTTTTGCATTAGACTGGATAATGTTCTTTCAACACTTAGCCATGATGATAAAGAATACCTTCATCTCCAAAATTCTTTGAACCGCATTGCATGGCTTGGCTTTTTGGGCAGATCCTCAACCTAACTTGATTATCATATTGATCCGTGCTTTCATCATATTGAGACTGAAAATACTGAAACTAGGATATATATCTATATCTATATCTATATATATATATATATATATATATATATATATATAATATAATATATATATATATATATATATATATATATATATATATATATATATATATATACAATAATTTGGAAGATCCAAACAACAAATCATTAGCATTGTTGCCCAGTTTTCATAAATATACCATCACCATATCACTGATTGGATTCTTATTATTCTCTCTTATTCATGTTAGCTCCACCCTAGTAAGCTTCATCATGGAGGTACCTATGTAAGCTATCTAGTGCAGAAAGGACTTTAGTTTTAGGAGGTAGTTTACTTTCCTAAAGATACCATAAGAAAAAATTTCATATGTGAAGTGCATCTAAAGGTATTGGAGGACGTTTTGGTGGAGTTAAAACCATAGTAACTAGGATCATGAGTCAAACACGTGATTCACTATGTTTGAGTATGATTTGACCCTAAATGATTTTATTTTTATTTGTCCGAGTTAAAACTTGGTTTCACTATGTTTGACTCTGTGAAAGTGAGTTTCACACATCTATAGTCATGAGCCTAACCTTGATTCATGATTAGTCATGAGTTAAACTTAGTTTGACCAAGTTAGGCTTGCCCAATTTAACATATGCTGGGCACATGTCAAAATGTGTGTAATTTTTTTTTGTTTGTTTTTGTTGTTGTACTTAACGAGTTTTTCTTGATCCGAGTCAAACTCCTGGCTCTTTTGCCTCTTTGAGTTTTTGTTGATTCCAATCTTGGTGACACTGGTTAAAACTTAAAACCACAATCACTTTGGCTAAGCATGGGTAAAGAGATTGCTAATTACGTGGACAAGTATCATATTTATCAGGTTGCCTAGGTTAAGCAACAGACATTTGTCTTTTTCTTAAAGTGAACATCCAGATGTGATGTTTTCCATTAAAAGGGAGATGCTTTCTCTAATGATAAAGCTTGCTATGTTTGAAGAAAAAGTGCTGGATATTGGAGAGGAAATAAAAGCTGCCAAACAAAGATTTGAGGAGGCAATGAAAATCATGCTCTCGCCTTGATAATTATCTTCAACATATTCACGATTTTAACTCCCACTTGGATGAGAATAGCTTGCGATTCTCTTATCTATACAACCAGCTTTCTAATCTTCAGTAGTGTTTGGACTCAACACTAGAGGCACTGGAATGGTTGGAGGAAATGTTGATGGTTAATGGCAGAGCTCCCCCATTTGAAGAGGTGACGTGGATAGTGATAGGGAAACACTCCATTTGAATATAATGGCTCAAGTGACAGTGAAGAACGAGGATCCATTCAAAGTGTTGATGTCATTGACATTGACCATATTTCTGATCAATTTGCTATTTGCATTATCTCTGTTATTATGAATCTTGTGCCAGAGTTTTTAGGTGTCTTGAAATAGGGTGACCATGTCTGAGAATTCTGTCTTATTGTAGAAATTGATGAAGGAATCATTTAGGAAGTGTTGACCCTGCCGCGTACACCTACTTACAAGTTAGTGAGAAAATCCTTCAACCCCACAAGGTGTGGTTGGTGGCAAAGAATAGTGGTGGACACGTCGACCAAGAGCCCCCATTTCACACCAGTTAAGACTAAATATAAGGCACCAGAAATAACCAGAGATTTTATTGATGAGATTATGAGATTACATGGATTGCCTAGGAAGATCATATTTGATAGGGGAGCAGTGATTACATAAACGTTTTGGATGAGTTTCCAAGAAGCCTTGGGAAACCAGTTGAACTTCAGCACTGCTTTTCACCCTGAGATAGATGGGCAAAAACAGAAAGGACTAGTCAAATCCTCGAAGACATGCTTCAAAGGTATGTGATGGACCAACAAAAGAGATGGGAGGAGTTTTTACCCCTCATGGAATTTGCTTACAATAATAGTTATCAGAGTTCCATCAAGATGGTGCCATTTGAGTTCTTATACAGAAGATCTTGCAAAACATCTCTCAGTTGGGACCGACGCGAAGACTGAGTATTAATAGGACCAAAGTGGTGCAAGAGAATAAAGAACAAATGACTATGATTATAGGAAGGATAAAAGAAGCACAAGAATGACAAAAGAGCTATGTTGATGCTCAACGGGTAGACCAAAGTTATGAAGTGGGAGATAGGATATTCCTAAGAGTAAGGCCCTAAACAAAAAACCTCTATAAGATTTGGAAAGGGAGAAAAAATTTCTCCACGATTTGTGGGTCCTTTTGAAATCTTAGAAAAGAAAGTGGCCAGTGGCATATAGGCTTGCCTTACCTCCATCTTTAGCATGTATGCATTATGTGTTTCATATTTATGTTTTGCGTCATTATATTTCAGATCCTTCACATGTTATTGACTTTGGTCATTTGTAGGTTTGGGTCGAGGGAACAGTAATGGCCGAACCAGTTCGCATACTGGACAAGCGAACTTTGCAGATTAGATGATGGTTAGTGGACCAAGTTAAGGTCTAGTGGGGTAATTATATTCCTAGTTCATTTGCTTGGGAGGACGCTGAGGTGATGCGTCACCATTTTCCTTACCTATTTCAAGGACTTCGAGCCGAAGTCTATTATTAAGAGGGGGTGTATGTAGTGCTCCGCTCTAGTTGACTAACATTGATATAAGATTAACATTTATTTAGCCCTAGGGTCCACACTTTATTACTTGAGGACCTCAGGTTGAGATCCAAACACATGACTCTATTATTATTGGTTGTGATATTAGTGGTTGTGATGTTTATGTATGATCTCCATTGATATTATGGTGAAGATAACATTAATGGTTATGCATGTTCTCTATTGATATTATGATGAGTGTAGCATAAATGGTTATGCTTGTTATTTATTTGATGTTATGATGTTGATAGATTTTATGGATATGGATGCTTCCATTGATGTTATGATGATGATAGCCATGATGGATGTGTCCCCTATGTTACCTACTTGCATTAGTTCTAGTTCACAATGAACAATGATGTGAATGACCAGATGATGGTAATGATGCTATTATGATGATGACTGACACTGAGAAACCTTGTTATTGATAATTATTGAGTATGGTAGAAAAACACCAGAGGCACTCGCACGTGACGAGTTGATGACACCGAGTTTGATGAAAATTTATATTATTTTATCTTTGAAATTCTAACTCGGTTTTGAAACCTGCTATATATGTCTATCTATATTCTAATGATATGTTAGTTGTTATAGGCATAGATTAGTTTCTTGGCCGAATGACTCACATATGGGTGATGGGGTTGTACAAGTGGATGAAACTACATAGGAGGGGTGGGACAGTGTCCCTAATCTCACCCACTAGCACTCTTGTCGTGACTTGGGCTGGAAAGGTTGAAACACCTTCACCTTGAACATCATGATGCCATGAGGGCAGGTTCCAAAGTTGGGTCACTCATGAGGATTTTACTGGGGGGCGCTCATCAAGGCGGATTCCTTGATCCCCGACACCATTAGTCTCACCATAACAAGAAACATAAGAGATGATAGAGGTCTATGATGTTGCACCTATACTTTTCCCTCGTAGTCACTAAATGCTTGAAGGGAAAGTGGTGTGGCACCCTTGGAACTTCAAGGGAATTTCTTGAAGGGCACAACCAACTTGGCATCACAAATAAACTATTAGGCGTGGCACCCTTGGAACTTCAAGGGAAGTTCTTGAAGGGCACGACCAAACTTGGCACACTTGGAATCATTAAAAATAAATAAATTAATAAATATAAAAAAGAAATGAAAACTAGGTAAATTTACATCAAGGGTAAATGATGTTAAAAGCCGAGGTAATTAAAACAAAAACAAAACTTGGGTTAAGAGGATCATAAGAAGAAGTAAAATAGGTTACCTTAAAAACTCTACCCTTCCCATGTTGGAAAATAGTAGGTAGATTATGAGGTTTAATTAGGTAAAAGGGGTAAGAAGGACATAATTGTAAGGATGAAGATTAATCCTAAAATGTTTAAACCTAGTTAAGAGAAGAGGAGGTGAATTAAAATAATATTAATAAATTAAATTTTAGAGAAATGTAGAGAACCTCCATGTGGCAACAACTAACATAAGAATATCCATCTAAGAGATAACTTGAGTTAAATTAGGGAGTAGAGAGGGGATGAAATATGGACTCATTAATTGACTTTAGTAATGAACACAAATTAAGGAGTAAAATGAGGGATCAAGAGGCAACTAGGAGAAGAAATAGGAATCTTGATTGTGGTGAGGAAAATATTAGTTTTAAGATAAAATTTAAGTAAATAATTTTGGAGACCCTTGATGAGAGAGTGACACATGGGTGGGTGAATAATCAAACTATTGAATTATAAAAAAATAATTAATTATGCATGACATGCCAAGTGTCAGCTTTGAGGACTCCTATAAAAGAAGAGGCAAGCCATGGGAGAAGGGACTTTTTGGGAACCTTATTGTTGGATGGATGAGACTATGTTAGAGCAGTGATTATGAACTAGTGAGTTTGGTGAGGTAGAGGATTTTAGAGAGGGGACTCTTGAGCCAAATAGTGCTCTCCTCTACTAGCTATTGCATTCCTCCATTGTACAACCACATTGCAGCTCTAAGGTCTGCGGGGAAGAAGAGTACCCAAGGAGTAGGCTGGGAGGTTAACCGGTGGGTCATTGCATTCGGATCAAGTACGTCGTCATTCACTCTCGGAGGTGACCGACAACAAGGGAAGACAAGTAAAAACAAATCAAGTGGAGTCTCATCTTCTGATGAATGATACATATGTGTTGCAATATGATTTGTATGATTTCTTTAAGGCCCTAGTTACATATATGTAATTTTTATGATATGTTCAGTGAAATAAAATTTAGGTATGTCTTAGACAGTGCTGAATAAATTTGAATTCCCAATGTTTTTCCTCTTCTGGTTGTATTTTATTGCGATATATTAAAAAGAATATATATATATATATATATAATATATAATATATTATATATAATATATATATATATATATATAAATATGGTCCTTACAAAACCAAAGGAAGCATTGCAACGAGACATCCTTTAAAGACATGACAACCATCCATAAATTGTGAAGAAGTGTCAAGTCCAAGAGTCATCATTGTAAAGTTGTAAAAGATTGATTTGTAAAAGTGTCATCATTGGAAGAGTCATTATTGTAAGAGAATCAATCTTCCTAGAGTCGAAAATGCATTGTTGGTTGGTATAGGAGTCTCCATTGGGATCATTTCATGGTTGGGTTGCAAGTCATAGTGTGGTTGGGTGTTCAGTCAAAATCATTGTAAACAATATTGTATAGTGGATCATTGTCCCTGGTATGAGAATCCACATTCTCGTCTCATTTCAGTCATTATAGGGTGGTAGGGAGGTGCTAGGAAAGTGCATGAAGTCACCTACATGTTGGAGTCTGTGAACAATTCAGGGCGGTAGGTTGGTCAAGGGTGTTGGAGCATCCATTTAGTTGATTACTGAAAAAACCAGAGCATTGGGGCGTCCTTCCAGTCGGAGCTGGAGAAGAATGATTTTGTATAATTCGAGGAAGTTGTTGCTTTAATTTTAGTTGGGGCTAAAGATTAAAGAATTTATTAGAAAAATATTCGGTGGTTTTTAACCTGGAGGGGGTTTTCCACCTAAAATTATTGTGCCTTATGTGTTCTTTTATTTACTTTTATACTACATAAATATTAATAATAATTGAAGATTAACTAATTCTCTAAAAATATTTAAAAGTACGAATTGATAGGAATATTGATTCACTCCCCTCTCAATATTTCCAACAGATATGACACATGTTAGAGCCATCAAGGTAGAGGATTTTAAAAGACAGTTAAGGAAGAAAGGCCAAGGAATTCTAATATCTTAAGATTGGTTTCGTGACAGATGAAGAGTACACGACCAAGTTTCTAGAGTAGTTGAGGTATGTTCCCTACCTCAAGGATGAGAAGACAAAGGTCCAAAGGTTCATTAGTGGATTGGCAATCACATTTAAAGATCAGATTGAGTATGAAGATCTTGACTGATTGGAGGAATTCATCAAGAAATTGAAGCAATGTTATGAGAAGTCTAAGAGAAAGTCTGAGCCTAAGAAATATTGGAAAGGTAATGAGAGTACTAAAGGAAAGTGGGCTAAGATTTAGGAAGACTTCAGGATGCAAGTGACAAGGAGAATGTAGTTTGTACAAGAAGTTTAATACAGTTGATAGATGACATTGATTTCAGCCTGGGGAGAAAAATAAGGGTAATGGTAGGAAACCTTTGAGGTGTTGGAATTATGGTTGAGAGTATCGCCAAAGTGAGTTCCCATCGCATCAGGGTGGCAGGCCTCAAATTTACAGTGCTCAGGAGGCATATATAGTTGGAGATGTTGGGAAGAGTATTCCTCAGATTTTTGTAGCTGTGGATAACAGGTAGGCTGATAATCAACCATCCATTATCAAGATGGAAGGTAAGTTTCATGATCAAGTTGTTTCCATTTTGATTGATTCTTAATCTAATTATAGTTATATTAGTCGTGACTTGAGGGATAAATGTTTCTTCAATAAAGAAGTGCATGAATAACATTGGTTGGTGTAGTTGGCTACAGGGACTAAGAGAAGAGTTCATCATTGGGTGAGATCTTTTCCATTTGAGCTGAATGATATGTTGACATCAACACATTTAAATGCGATTCCTTTGGGTTCATATAGTATAATTTTGGTCATGGATTGGTTGTTCATTCATAGGACTAAAGTGGAATACTATGCTAACTCTATTGAGTGCCTCAATGATGATGGGGAAAGGATATTTTTGCAAGGAAAGAAGAAACCTATATCAGTGAGAATGGTTATAGCTATGCAGGAAAAAGACAATTCCCAGAAGGGATGTGTATTGTTTTCAAATCATATTTCTAGTGACAAAGGGAAGAACATTGAAGATGAGGAAGTCTTGAAGAGGTATCCTATTTTGCAACCCTTTTAGGATGTGTTCCCTGCAAGTATTTCATAGTTTCCTCATCATAGGGAAGTGGATTTCTCTATTGATTTAGTTCCAGGAGCAACACCAACATCAAAGGCACGTTACAAGATGAGCACTATAGAGTTTATGGAATTGAAGTTACAGCTTAAGGAAATCATTGATAAGGGATACATAAGGCCAAGTGTGTTGCCTTGGGGTGCACTAGTATTGTTTGTAAAAGAAGAAGGATGGTAGTCTCAAATTGTGCATTGATTACCAGAAGTTGAATAAGGTGACTATCAAGAAAAGGTATCCATTGCCATGGATTAATGTTTTGTTTTATTAGTTGAAGGGAACTGTAGTGTTTTCAAAGGTTGATTTGAGATCAAGATATCATGAGGTGTGCATCAAAGAAGAAGAAATCTACAAGATTTCATTCCATACAAGGTATGGACATTATGATTTTTTGGTGGTTTCTTTTGGTCTTACCAATTCACCAACCACTTTCATGTGTTTTATGAACAATGGGTTGCATAGTTGAATTGAGGCTTCTGTGATTCATAATGGTTGAAAGAGTAGCTTCGGTGTAAATCACATGTAGACAAACATTTGTTGACGCGTTTCGAACCAACCAGTGTGGTTCATCGTCAGGACAAGTTGAAGAAACAGATCCAGCCTAGCATGTTATATAGTCTGAGCAGAGATTCCAACGGCTAATTTAACGGATAATTTTGACTAAAGGACCCAAGTCAAAATTAATTTAATATTTTAATATTATTATTGTTATTATTATTATTAATTTATAATTTATTTTATGGAAATAAGTTAAATTAGGTCAAAAATATATATAAAATAAATTCATGGATAGTTAAAAATTAATTTAT
>APFE031423254.1:125036-136212 GCA_000404065.3 Pinus taeda
AATCAAAAACATATATAAGTATGTTCAAAAGTTAGGATCAAAATAAATACTATAATTATAATGGTTCAATCAAAAGGTAATTCATTTATTTAATTAAACATTTAATGTAAAATGGGAGTTAAAATAAGTTAGAAAGTACTAATAATACTAATAATAATAGCGATAATAATACTAGTACAAATACGTGGGAAAAAGTAAAAATTAGAATAGAGAAAAAATAACCAAATAAATATATCATAATAATAATAATAATACGACAAGTACTAAAAAACATAGATAAATAAAGAAAGCCCAACACCGAGGAGGGGGTAGAAGAACCAACTAAGAAGAAAGCGCTGGAATCCAGCACCTGCTAATTTTCCATCCATCATCCCGATTGAGATTGTTCGGCCTCTTTTCAATCTCAATAGCTTCCCTAAATTTTCGATGATGGAACTGAGCAACTTTGGCCACAACCTTGGTCTCCTCAATACACACCTGATGCTTGGTGTTTTCTACATGTTCAGCTAAAGCTGACGAGTTGGATCTCCCATGTCTTAGGTCAGCAGCATGTTCGCAGATCCTTTGATGGACGGAGCACCCAGTTTCCCCAATACAGGGGGTCCCACATGAACAGGGGATTAAGTAGACACCCTTCATGTCCTTAGGGTTAACGGGATCTTTCACCGATCTGAGGGAATTACGAATGGTGTTGAGGGGCCTAAAGGTTGAGGGAATATCAAATCTTTTAAGGATCCGAGCGATCTTGTCTGTGGTTCCTTGGACATAGGGAAGATGGACACCTAGACGCCGCTCTTTAGGTTCTTTCTTAATTAACGCCCTTTTTGAGGCTTTACGGAATGCCATCTGACCTAGGTGCCCACTATATCCATTCTCCACAAAGAGATTGAGGAGATGGGATCTCTCCTTTTCAAAGCTCTCACGATCAGAGATCCTGAGGGCACGAGTAGCGAGGGTGTTAAGAACCCCCAACTTTTGAGCAGGGAAATGATGGGAATCTGCATGAAGATACTGCTCAGTATGAGTCTTTTTTCGGAACACCGAGTGGGAGAGAAATCCATCCTTATTCCGAGATATAAGAATATCCAGTAATGGGAGGCAGCCATCGACCTCTTTTTTCATGGTGAACTTAATGGCTGAGGACTGGTTGTTGAGGTGATCAAAGAAACGATCCAGCTCCTTAGGTCCATGGGGCCAGATGACATTAGTTTCATCTACATACCTTTTCCAAAGCCTAGGAAGAAGACGAGCTGAGGATAAAGCTTTGGCTTCGAAATCTTCCATAAAAAGATTCACCACAATAGGGGAAAGAGGGGAACCCATGGCAACACCACAAGTCTGTTCGAAGAATTCCCCCTTGAAGCAGAAGAACGTGGAAGTGAGAAAAATCTCCATGAGTTTCGGGGTATCTGGATCCGTTAGGCGATAGATCACTTCCAAGGCCTCCTTTATAGGGATGCAAGTATAAAGGGAGACCACAACAAAGCTGACGAGAATATCTTCGGGGCTAAGCTTAATATCCTTAAGCTCCTTAATGAAGGATGCAGAGTCTTTCACGAAGGACTCAGTGCGGCCAACTAGGGGCTTAAGTTTAAGGGCAAGGAACTTAGCCCGAAGATAGGTCGGACCACCAATGGTGTTGACGATAGGCCTCAGAGGGGCCCCTTCCTTGTGAATCTTTGGTAACCCATAGATCCTAGGAGTAATGGGACTCCTTTCAATGAGCCTTGGGTAAAGGGAACTCACTGAATTATTAGACTTGATGGCGAGAGCCACAGCCCTAGGAATCTTCTTCAGAGGATTCTTGGGCAGTTTCTTATAACTGCCACTATTGTGGAGATGATCAAGCATCTTCCTCCGGTAATCATCCTTGTTAAGGATGACCGTAGCTCCACCTTTGTTGCATCCTTACCTAGATAAGTTTGTGATAGTGTTTATTGATGATATAATTATTAAGAACAAGGAAGAGCATGCAGATCACCTCACAGTAGTGTTGAGATTGTTGAGAGAGCATCATTTATATACCAAGCTCAACAAGTTCAATTTATTTCAATCTTAGATATATTACTTGGGACATGGTGTTTCCAAGGAAGGGATAGTAGTGGAACCTGAAAATATTAAATCTATTATGGAGTGTCCAACTCCTAGGAATGTGGATGATGTCATATCATTCATGGGACTAGAGGTTATTATAGGCAATTCATCAAGAACTTCTCATGGATTGGATATCTTATTACATCTTTGTAGAGAAATTGGAAGAAGTTTGAATGGACTGAGGAGTGTTCAACTAGTTTTGAGTAGTTGAAGAATTTGGTTACAAATTCTCCAGCCTTGAATATTGTTGATCCTAATAAGCAATTTTTCATTTGTACAAGTGCTTGTAAGGAAGGACTAGGAGGGGTATTGATGCAACAGGGACAAGTGGTTTGGTATGAATCAAGGAAGTTGAATGAGGATGATTAGAACTATGTGACTCATGATCTTGAGTTGGCATCTATTATTCATGCATTGAAGATGTGGATACATTATATCCTTGACAAGAGGTTTATTTTGATGAGTGATCACAGTGGGCTGAGGTAGTTGTTTGACCAAGCTAATATGAATGCTAGGTAAACTAGATGGTTAGATACCCTTTGTGAGTTTGACTTTGAGATTAAGTACATCAAGGGCAAGGAGAACACGGTTGTAGATGCTCTTAATAGAAGAGTGTAGGTGAATCACATTTCAACTGTGAGCTCTTATGGGATAAATTTATAGGAGCATATCTTGCATGCAGGGTAGCATGATGAGAGGTATCAGTAGTTGAAACAAAGATTGTAGTAGGGTGACTAAGATGAGGAGTATCACCTCAAAGAAGATGGCTTAGTCATATTTAGGAATGGGATTTATGTGATAGGTACAAGCGAGCTCAAGAATCTTATCTTGAGGGAGTTTCATGTCAAGTCATATTCATGCCACGCAGGATACAAGAAGACTTTGAAAATTGTTAAGAATTTCTATCATTGGCCTAACTTGAAGAAAGAGGTTGTTGATTTTGTTGCAATGTACTTGGAATTTCAGTAGGTGAAAGTTGAATGCAAGCATCTAGCTAGTTTATTGCAGCCTATTCCAATCAAAGAATGGAAATGGGAGGTCATTTCCATTGAATTCATTATAGCTTTTCTAAGGATATTAAGACATCATGATTCCAACATGGTTGTGGTTAACAAGTTTAGTAAGGTAGCTCACTTCCTTACAGTGAAGGCTACTAATTCAACTAGTGAGGTAGCTCAGATATACATGAGGGAGATAATGAGATTGCATGGTGTTCCGAAGAAGTTTATATCCGACAAAGATGCCAATTCACTTCCAATTTTTGGAAGTAGTTGTTTGCAGGCTTCGGGACCGAGTTATCTTTTAGTACATATTATCATCTATAGATAGATATACAAATGGAGAGGGTTACTAGGATTCTTGAGGATATGTTGAATATGTATGTCATGCATCAATAAATGAAGTGGGAGGAGTATCTTTGACTTGTGGATTTTTCATTTAATAATCAAATTAAGAATCATTGATGATGGGTCTATTTAAGGCTTCTTTATGGAAATATTTTTAATACTCCTATTAGTTGGAGTGATCTAGTGAATACGGTACTTATTATACCAGATATGTTGGCTGAAATGGAGCAGGAGATGCAGGTTATTAGAAGGAATTTGAAGGCAGCACAGTACAAGAAAAAGAGTTATGAAAATAAATATAGAGAATCCAAGGAACTTTCAATTGGGAGCATGTGTACTTACGTATCAATCCCACGAGGAGATCCTTGAGGATTGGGTCATGTGCCAAATTGGAATCTTGGTATTGTGGGCCTTTTGAGATGCTTGAGTGGATTGGACCAGTGGCTTACCAAATTGCATTGCTACCAACATTGAAAGTCCATGACATTTTCCATGTTTCATTGCTTAAGATATATGTCCAGGATGTTGATCATGTGATTGATTGGTTTGTATTGTAGGTGGAACTAGAGGGAGAGTTCTATTCATAACCTTCGTGAATTTTCCATCACAAACAACGCATGCTCCAGAACTGAGCAATAGAGCAAGTTAAAGTGCAGTGGAAGCACTTTGGTCCTGATGAAGCTATTGGAAACCTATGAGAAACACTAAAAGGGGGGGGATGAATCAGTGGTGTGACCTCTTAGTTCATTTTGTCAATTATTACTTTTACTGAATCACACATATATGCACCAGCAACACATTATATTATCCATGCATATAAAACATATAAGTAGCTAAAACAAGATAATCATGAGAGCAACAATAATCAACACACCAAAAGCACATCCACAACAAAGACACAATATTTATGGCAAAAACCATTATGGGAGAAAACCACCCTTATTGTTGTTTCTCTGCTTTGAATTTCTATTATGTCAAGCAATTTTTCTTTTACATATCCTATTGACTCCCATTAGCATGGAGACTCCACCTTATATACAAAATTCCAATACCGATCGGCTAGGAGACTCAATACTACTGATAAGTTTAGAATACTTTGTTCTCTATGGATCTACAAACTACCATTAGCTAAAAGCCACCACGTTCAATCAACCATCACCCAACTCTCATTGTAATATCTAACTACCATTGGATGGGAAACTTCTTCCTTTCATTAAAGCGTCACTATCACTGCTCCTCTACCACTATGTGGACCTCCTTTCCTCTATTTTCAAACTAGATCCCTAGACACTATGCTCAACAAGAAATCATTTCTACATACATGCTCTCAGCAGCAAGATATCATCATCAAATAGAATATAAAACAAATGCACAAAACATGCGCTCTCCAAGAAAAAAAATCTCACCACAATAAAACAGATACCAACATATATCAAACCGTCACATCAGAACATAATTTCTACATACTACAATTAGAAACATACAACACTAAGGCTATGCACCAAATTTAATAGTAGATCTTGCAAAAACAAGTGTGAGAGAATCACCAACATATAATCTAGCAACATAAAAAACTCTCCAACAAATTTCTATGCCAGCGGCTTCAATTATGATCTATTCTGCAACATGCTTCAGATCTGCACATTATTCATTGATCAACATTCATAGGTTGAATCATCTAAGTTATCTAATAAGTTTGAAGCATAGATATTCTATGCAATCCTCTCTAACACACTCTCATACTCAACCAACCAAGAACAAGTATATAAAACCTATAGGGTGAAATTGAGCTTCGAGCTTGGATCAAAGGTTCAAAAATTAAACGAAATCAATCCCACTAAGGTCACTACTAGTGCACTAAATGCATTGACATCATGAGAGGAACCTTTCAAACCATTTCTAACTTTTTTCACTTTTTCTTGAAGCCTCTAGGCATTTCCAAGCTAATTTCCTTCTGAACAATGTGAGGAATGCAGAGAAAATATCGTCAAATCCCTTAGTCTCATGCATGACTGCATATATCCAACTAGGGCCTACAACTACTCCAATAGACTGTTCTACCAGTGACTGGACCCTTCGAGCTGCTCTCATAGTGTTGGCTCCATGCGACTATGGATAAAAAGGAGGGAAAACATCATACCTTCATCTCAGAATCTCTGCCACCTATTGGAAGCTCTTATTTAGCTCCTCTACTAGCCTCTAGACCTCTTACATGGAATCTAACACATCTACAAGTAGATAAAACATGCCTCCCAAGTGTCACTTACAAGTTTACCTACAAGGGCCAATAAACAAGGTTGGAAAGTGTGCCAACAAGTCCTATCCACTCTCCAGCAAAACTCTGAACAAGTCGCAACACCTCTAATAGACTTCCAAAAACCTCTATAAAATCATCATCAAGTCATCACATCACTACCATAAGTCATCCTCATAATCATAGATATGAAAACCTAATGAAGACGTAGTTGACAACTCAACTAGTCTTCCAAGAACAATCACCATCACATATATATTTTTTATGATCAACCTATAGCAGCATCCTCTACAATCATCATGACATCTCCATCAATGCACATGCCAACATATGTCAACTCCATGAAAAACATGCTACCATCAAACTCCATCAATGCCATTATCTGATCAACATCAACATACCTACTATTATCATCTTTTATGGATCAATGACTCAAATACATAATATAACATGATTGTTACATCATCATTATCCCATACATGTTGTTGCAAAATGACTCCATAAGGTTCCTCAAAATAAGCCTATCAACAAGATGACTCAACATACTATTGGTTGGACTCAATACCAACACATAATGCTAATACAATAGCAAATACATCATTATAGTAAACATCATACAACAACTCATACATAGTTGGTCCATCTCACATGTCATCTCTATACATGGATGGAGGAATGATCACACACTATGCATGGTTTCACATCTTCTCAACTAGTTATTAGTGGAAACCAAAATCATATACATGGCTAAAAAATGTGCTATTTTTCATTCATGAAAACAAATAAATTTGCCACAAATGACTGAGCGAAAAACAATGAACAAAATGTTGAATATCACATGTAAATCCATACCATGCATAGCTCCCCCTAAGCTCAACATACCTCCAAAATAAAGGCTGATCATATGGACATGAATATGCACAAGGCTCAAAATGAACTCATCATATGCTACTACAAACTCCATCATATGCTCCCCCTGAGGCTATGCACCTTACTTTAATTCTGTAGTCCTCTATAAGTATGCAGGAGGGAATCCTCTTCACTAATTGAAGAGAAGTTGCTCCTTTTTCTTCCACATAGTGTTTGGCTACTTCTTCTCCTCTTTTATTTACTTCTTATCCTCCTTCACTTCCTTCCTTCCTTGCTTCACTAATTTTGTGCTAGATCCTCTCTTTTTTGTTGCTTTTGAAATTTTTGTCTTGAATAACAAGGGAGCAAACAATCTCTTTCCATATGGCCAAATATATGGCATATAAAACACTCCACATGGCCAAGAGTATCAACTCTCCTATTTTTCATGCCATATCTAAACCGAGCATGCAATATTCTTCTCCTCCATCGGTTAGACCTGCAATCTATTTCCTTATATATAAGCAGGTGACATGAGTAACAATAACCATAAAAATCACTATTATACCTGAAAACCAACCTCCTTGGCTCCTAATATTTTTGGAATCTATGTCGATGTGGTCTATACATTCTTCTCCATCAATTTCCTACAACATGCCCAAACTTGTGATAGTTGCAGCATTCTACATTATGCACAAAAGGAAGAAAAGGAATTTGATTCCTTTGAAACTTTACAAACATATCATGATCATTTATAGGAGAAAGGGATCTTCGAAATGTAGGTACTCCTTGATATTTTCTTCTCTATTTCTGATTTTGCTACTTGATTTGTTGTCGGTTCTACTTATTTTTCTACTGATGGTTCTTTTGTTTACTATTCAACTGTTCGATCTCCTTATTTCCTTGGATCTCACTTTTGTTGTCTGTATTGTTTGCTATAGATTTCTTGGATTCTTCTTTGGTGCTTTTACTTGCATGCAAACTAGAATCACCCTTTTTAAATCCAAGACCATATTTATCTAATGGTGATCTTTGGATCTCAAGCAAATTTTCCAAGGTCATGGTTCTCTTCTCCATATTTCGCTGCTTTCTCAAGGAAACCACTTCTACTTATAATCTCTCAACCTCTTTTACCTTCGCTTGGTATTGTTTCTTCATACCTTCCTCGACCTTTTTTTATTCAGCCAACTTAATCTTTAAGTTGACAATCTCTTCCTTGAGCTTTCCCTCCTTATAATCATATATCTGCAACAATTTTTCTTGACCCTTGCATGCAATTTTTAGTCTAGAAATCTCATCTCTAAGACTCTTAATAACATTCTTAGCTATTACGTGCTTCAACATTATCTGAATCTGAATCATCAAAATTATAACTCAAAAGAAAATCATTAATGTTTATACCATTGGATTCATGATTTTATGATCTGTTATTATCATCTGTTGAATCGTGTGCACTAGAAGAATGAGACACTTGGGGTTGATATTCTTGTTTTTGGAGACTCTTCTTTTTTTCCCTCTTCTTATTCATCTTTTTTTTTCTCTTTTCATTTTCAATTTTTCTACTAGTGCCATCTCCAAAAATGGATTCTGTCTTGTCCCACATATCTTTGGCATGCTTCAAACCTACTAGTCTCTTCATGTCATCATCATGAATATTCTTGTAGATTATACATATTTCTTATGCATCCTTCTATAAAACTTCATTTGCAACTAGATATTTTCCACAACCTTCACATACTCCTTTCCAAATGTTAGATCCACAAGATAAAAATTGAGATTTTACATTTTGGTGCCATACCTTGTAATTTGCAGCAGTAAGGACAACCATTATTTTTATATTTTTATATATAATATATGTATATATATATATATTATATTATATATATATATATATTTATATATATATATATATAGATATATTGCTAACAAACCCCAAATCTACTCTCCAATCATCAAGTTGCAACCAAGAACCCCACTCTAATACCAGTTGTTAGAAACCTTTGAGCACTACTAAGAGCGAGGCTGAATCAGTAGTGTGACTTATTAACAATTTTTTGCCAATTGTTACTTTTACTAAATCACAAATATATGCACCAGTAACACATTGATTATCCACGCATATAAAACATATAAGAAACAAAAAAAATGTAGTCATGATAGCAACAATAATTAACACATCAAAAGCACATCCACACAAGAGACACAATATTTTTGGTGGAAACCCTTCCGGGAGAAAAACCACCCTTGTTGCTGCTATTCTGCTCTGAATTTTTATTATGTCAAGAAATTGGGCTTTTGCATAGCTTGTTGACTCCCATGAGCATGGAGACTTGACCTCATATACAAAAATTCCAAAATCCATTGACTAGGAGACTCAATACTACCGATCAACTCAAAAGACTCTGTTCTCTATGGATCTATAGACTACCATCCACTAAAAGCCACCATGGTCAACCGATCCTTTCCCAACTTGGATTGGACTATCCATCTACCATTGGATGAGAAACATGTTATTTTCACTAAAGCTTCACTATCATTGTTCCTCTCTCGCAAATTCACTGCTCCTCTACCACTATGTGGACCACCTTTCATCTATTTTCAAATTGGATCCCAAGACACTATGCTCAACAAGGAATCAACTCTACATACATTCTCTCATTAGTAAGATCTCATCATCAAATAGAATATAAAACAAATGCACAAAACATGTGCTCTCCAATAGAAAAATTGTGGCCACAATAAAACTGATATGAACATATATCAAACCCTTACATCAAAACATAATTGCTGCATACTACAATTAGAAAAAAAAATCACTAAGGCTATGCACCAAATGTAATAGCAGCAACTGCAAAAAAAAGTGTGAGAGAAACGCCAACATATACTCCAACAACGTACAAAAATTTCCAACCAATCTCTACACTAGTGACTTCAATTATAATATATTTTGCAACATGCTTCATATCTGCACATTATTCAATCATAGAAGGAAACGTCTAAGCTCTCCACTAGGTTTGAAGCATCTATACTCTATGTAATCCTCTCCAACACACTCTCATACTCAACCAACCATTATATATCTCCAATATAAAGTATATAAAACCTACAGGGTGAAATTGAGGTTGGGGCTATGATGAAAGGAGAACAAATTGGACCAAATCAATCCACTAAGGTCACTACTAGTGCACTAAATGCATTCACATCATGAGAGGACCTTTTCAAACCATTTCCAACTTTTTTCACTTTTTCTGGAAGCCTCTAGGAATTTCCAAGATTATTTTCGTCTGAACAGTGCGAGGAATTTGGAGTAAATCTTGTCAAATCCCTTATTCACGTGCATGACATTGTATACATCCAATTGGGACATAAAAGCGCTCCCATAGACTATTCTTCTAGTGACTGGAGCCTTCCAGCTGCTCCCATAGGCTTAGCTCCATACGACTGTGGCTAAAGACGAGGGAAAACATCATGCCTTTAGCTCATAACCTCTGCCACCTATTGAAAGGTCATATTCAGCTCATGTACTAGCCTCTAAACCTATGAAATGGCCTCTAACACAATGCAAGTATATCAAACATGCATCCAAAGTGTCACTTCCAAGTTGACCTACAAGGGCCAGCATAAAAGGTTGGCAAGTGTGCCAACAAGTCCTCCACTCTCCATAAAAACTATAAACAAGTTGCAACACCTATAACAAGCCTATAAACACCTTGTAGCATCATCATCAAGCCCTCACATCAATACCACAATTCATCCTCATAAGCATATATATGAAGAACTAATGAAGGCATAGTTGAAAACTCAACTAGTGTGGCATGAACCATCACCATCACATATAGATCTGTATGATCAACTTGTAGCGACATCATCTACAATCATCATGACATGTCCATCAATGCACATCCCAGCATATGCCAACTCATCCATGACCAACGTGCTACCATCAATCTCCATCAATGCCATCATTTGATCAACATCAATGCTAACACATGCCAACATATACCAACATGAGTGACATAATATTGTTGACATTATGCCAACAACTGGGATCACCAAGCCAAACACATATGCACTTGACATCTTAACATCAATGCCAACATTCAATGTCTGCCTTTGGAATTTATTTCAACCTCAGCAACATGTGAGGTTGATCTCCACTGAAACTGCAACTCAGAAGCTAACACTTTCCATCCAAATTCTCTCCCCCTTTGAAATCAATGGAAAATGGTAAACTCCATATGAATATGCAGCAAGAACCGAAGCACGAGAATTGGAGTAATACATCTTTACATGGCTGAAATATAATGCACCAAAGATCATCCATGCCTCCTATTGTCACCCAAATTGTATAGGAACCACAAAAACCACTCAAGGCCATGGTTGTCACTCTGATCCCATCCCACTCCATTCTAGTTGACTCCTAGCAACAGGATATGGGGGGTAGTCCCTATGGAATGAGTTGAAGGAAAACAAGTTGGAAACCAACTTGTTTGGGAGATATGGATGAGTGACCTAGTTACTTGCTTGAATTTAGCAATATTAATGATTATATTATATTTTGATTATGAGACCAATGCCTGAATGGAGTCACAATTTTTGCTTATGATAAATTAAAAACCAAGTGGTCAGATGG